>NCTC01003578.1:0-26363 GCA_002319775.1 Fagopyrum tataricum
ATTGGTTTAAGTACATTAGAACCTGTGAGGAAGAAGATAGTTCTAGAGGCATATGCTTTTCTTCCCTTTAAGTAGTTGATCTTGTTCACAAAAGGAAGGAGCAAGTCATGGTAATCCATCAGGAATAACCGTTTTTTCTTAATCGCCTGCAAGCAGATAACAGAGCTCGAGTCTGAGACTGTACTCGAATGAATGGCAGAAAGATGAAAGGATTACCTCTTCAACGCTCATTCCATTCATCTCTTGCTCGAGTACTTCCTTTGTGAGTGCTGATTCTGGTGGGCCGTATGTCTCAGAATCCAGCTTGCTGACTATGGGGAACTCCTGTGGACATAAACGAGTTTTTTTTGGGTAATTTAAGCTTTTCGAGTAGTTTTAGCTTTTTGGTAGAGTTTCAAAAAGCTTAGTAAATTACGATAATCTAATGAAATGTGTTGATAGATTTTCATGATGAATTTACCAAAAAAGGACAAGTTAAAAACAAATAAAAAAAATTACCATAGAATAGACTAGAAGGATATTTTGACCAAAATTATTGAAATATAATGAAAAAAACTCTCACAGAGCTTTCAAAAATTTCTTGAAAAAAGCTACCAAAAAATCTACTAAAACTCTGATAAAACTTTTCAATAATCTAACGAAAAAGCTCGAACGAACACACTCAAAATATGAGAATTTCTAGCTGAACCTTCTCTATTGCAGTACTGTAGGACGAGTAGACTGAGTATTCAAA
Organism: Fagopyrum tataricum; assembly: GCA_002319775.1. NCBI lineage: Eukaryota > Viridiplantae > Streptophyta > Magnoliopsida > Caryophyllales > Polygonaceae > Fagopyrum > Fagopyrum tataricum. The sequence goes on from NCTC01003578.1 coordinate 734, forward strand.
TGTTACCTTCAAAAGCTCAATGCTTACTGGATTGACCCCGGCTAATGCTTGGCGAGAAAACTCATTATCACGCAGCCACGCAAATCTATCCCCTGGGATGCAAAATTGTATGTTAGGAAAGGAACATAAATTTCAAATGAGTTGTTCTTTATGGCCAATGATATAGTATCACTTTACTTACTCTTAATGATAGCTGGGATGTCATACTTGAACATTTTGTTTCTCATGCTGAAAGCTTTATCCATAATCCCTTGGAGAATAGGAAGCCTTTGTGTTCCTAATTGATCTTCATCTTTTAAGAGAAACCCATCATTATACAGTTTGTCTATATCTGAAAAACAAGTGAAGGAAACATCTGAAGTTGACAAAGAAGCTGCAATTTGTGGTATCAAATTATGCAACACTCCTCTCAGCCTCCCAGCAGAAAATGTCTGTTGCTTGATCTCTTCGAAAGCTTCATCACGAGGAACGTATATAGGAGCTGGCTTCTCCACTCTGCTCTCACATTCTGGATCTGCTCCAAAACAATTTTTAGCAAAAGTAAAACAAAATCATTTTTTTCATAAGAACTGATTTTTTTGTTGTTGATTATTTTACCAGACTTTGCTGGGGGCCTTCCAGTGCGACAACGTCTAGGATAAGGCCTCTCCTTCCCAGACAATACAGGTCTGTATAGTTCACCTTTGCCTGGATTACCCAAGTCATTATAAGGAGCATAGTCGTAAACCCTGTCGTATAACTTCCTCTCGCCCTTTCCGTTTCCCCTAACATTTGCAAGATCCTCATGTCTAAGATCTTTAATACCAGGTGGTGTTTGTGATGGTAAGTATGCCTTAACAATAGCAAAAAGAGTCATTTTTTTTATCAAACAGCAGATAATTGACCAATATATATATAATGCAAAATTGAAGCAGACTCTTACTTGATTCTTGAAGATAATTCGGCTTTCATGATTAAGATTTCGCGGTTGGATCCATGTATTTGCTGGAAAATACAAGGGATCTCCATCAAAGCCGCGTAAAATGATCTCAGCCAAGTAAAACTCAGTGCTGTGGTAATTTGTAATGAGGATTGCTCCTGGCTTTCCAAAGTCCTTTGGGACAATGAAACTGGCACTGTACTCAACAACATGAGGGTTTTCTGTTGAAATTGGTACCCAGTCTCTTACATAAGATTGTATACTCTTTCCTGCCTTTGTTTCTGTGTACAGAGATACGAATGCCATTGATTTTTAGCAAGATCGGTAAATTTACAGTAAAGAAAGGTTTTTTAGATTTGCTCAGGGGGGAGAGAAGAAAACAAACCAGAGTCAACATCTTCACTGATGAGTTGAATCAAAATGCCTTGTCCAAGAGCATTAGTAAAAGATCTCTGTATGTTTTGAAGCTTATCAACCGCAGATTCTTTGATCTTGTTTCTGATGAAGACGGCCGCCGTCACCTGAATCCCATTCGGAGAAGAAGAGGTTAAAAGAGCACCATTCTTACTTCCATCAATATAGCCGTTGACTCCTGCTTGCTTAGTTGCTGGTGCAGGAAACTCTGCTGCTCTGTCACTGTTGCTGATCGTAGCCCTCACCACACTCTTACTTCTCAGGTTAGTTACTCGGATTCCTCCACAGCCGGAGACTCTTGCTCCGGCGAAGAAGCTCCGGTGACTCTGGACCGGTGTTTTCAGATTTGGCTTTATTTGAGCGGTTAACTGGCCTGAGATCATTTTTCCTTGTTGGGGTTTCTCTTTTGGAGTAAAAGGGAATACTCAGAAGAGAGTGAGGTGATGATAGAAGAAGACAGGCAGATGAGTTTGGTCTCTCTACTGGAACTGCTTGATTTGTAGCTAGGATTTGTAGTATTAAGAGGAAGATAGCAAACAAAATACAGCAATAAAAAAAATGGTCATTGCTCACCAATCTAGTTGACCTTTAAAAAATTAATACAAATGGGAATTGGACAAGTAATAACCCGTGTGAATGATCAAATTCAGCTTAATCCAGTCTAAATTAATAATCTCAAAGTGAGTTGCGTAGGCTCCCACCTGTCATTAGACAGGCTAGCAAAAGTATTTGATCCGGTATCGATACAATAACCCGTTGTTCATATTCAAAATAATTGGATCTGAAACAATTTGCTAACGATGGTTGTCAATTGATGATCTGAATCCGATTAATATGAATATATCTTATAAATTTTTAAAATTTTGAACCTTGGGATATTCAATGGATCTTGATGTAAAATTTTGAATATCCGGATATTCTTTGAATTTGATCCCGGTTTCACCCCATGGCAGGGTCAATCGATGAGATTTGCACATTAAAATATGGTGGGTCATAATTAATTTTTCACGTGATAAGTTTTGATCTACAAGATCAGCAATTATGCTATCTAATTGCTTGGATTAGGTTAATCACCAATTGAAATACTTTCCAACAAATATTTATTGACCCATACAATCTAATTAATTAAGCCTACTTGTTTAGTTTTCGATATATCCAAGTTTGCCTATTATCTTGTGATACGGTCAAAATTATGTTATAGTGTCATTAAGATTGTCATATAAGTCGAGTTAGTAGAACAAACTCACTAATTGAAAATGAAAATAAAAATAAGAATATTTTTAGATTTTAATTTTTAAAAATATTGAACATGAGAACATTTCTTGCTGAACTTAACATAAAATTTCTAAAATTATTAGATGAGTTAAATAATTATGGTGCTATAAGCTGATAAGCCCGTACGGCTAACATTCAGATTACATGATTTTTATTAAAAAAAATGTATACAAATCATTGAAGCAACAATTCTATAATAATGACATACAGAAGAATGACATAGAAATGGCAAGATTAATTACTCCAAATCTACATACATCTAAATTTGTCCAATACAGAGCAATTCACGTGCAAAAGCACGTTACTGTTATTTCATTATATAAACCACTTATGGTACGTTTTAAAATCATGAGTTTACTGGTATCGAAACGTATTGATAAATGAAGGTGAAACTTACCGAGCAACTGAATGCGTTTATTTTTTATTTTTTTATAGATTTAATGGGTGTTCGAGAGTACAATGTTCTTGAAGTTTATGCAAGTGTAAAATTATTTAAGGAAAAAAATGTTTTTTATTTAAATTAATAAGTGTAAAGTTGTATTTGTAATATATAATCAATGGAATACGGTAGGTTCAATAACTTCTTCTATGTAGCTTATGAAATGAGAATAGTAATTTTTATAAGTTTAAAACAACAGTTTACGTCTTTTTCATAATTTATATAAGCTTGATAAGCTTTCGTATGTTCCTAAAATAAGTCTTTTAAATGTATTTTCGTGCTACCTATAACAATTATGAATAAGTCAAACTTTTACGTAAAACTTAGGGTCAATTATATTGGTTAAAACTAAGGTAATAAGTGGGAATTATCGATTTATGGGAAAATAATTTTAAAATAAACCTCCTAATAAATTATGATAATTATCAATTGTGGGTATACAAAAATTAAGAATTTATTTTAAACCTTGGCTCAACTAAACGGACCTTAATCCAACCGGTGGTTTATTCCGGCTATGCAGGACAAAATAACACCAAAAACACTAGAATCCAATATTATGAATCTAGCAAGATAAGAGATAATATTAATGTTGATATAAAATAATTGATAAAAGAAGATTAAAAATAGCGCATAAAACGGCGTCGTCCAAGTTCCAACACGAGGGTTTACCCTTCACATGGAAGGCTCTGTTCTGAATCATGCATGCTTTTTTTTAATTGGAGTTTATGAGGGAGGGTTATTCTGTAAATAAATTAAAAACCGAAATAAAAACATAACTCGTAGAAACTAGAAACGTTACCGGTTGGGTGGCGAAGATATCATATATTGATAGATTTCGTTGGGTCAGAATGGACGTGGGGGTTAATCGCACGTCCGAGCACATATGTGCGTTGGGCCCAAGTCCAACACACAAGCCCAACAAGTTCCATCCTAAAATATATCTCATCCCGACTATTATACGTGAAAAAAAATTAAAACGGACTTTGTGTATTTCAGATGAACCTTTTAGAACTTAATTACTTAACCAATTAACCCGTTTAACATAGAATTTTTTAAAGTGTTTAAACGAAATACATTAAATTTTTCAATAATCAATAATAACATATCACATAGTTTTTTCAAACAAATAATTAGTTTTTATTTAAACATTCAAAATATAATTAATTTGTGTTTAAACGTTTAAAATAAAAGTTCAAACCGTAACAAATCACAAATATATTCGGCCATTGACTATATTTCAGTTTGGATCTGCATAGTTTTTTTTTTTAATGTATAACTAATGTTTTAGTTGGATTTAGAGATTCAAATTTATTTATATTTCAAGTTAAAAGTTTTAATTATTTTATACGGAGTGATGAAAATTTTGGACTTATAATTAAAATTTTTACTAGTATGTAAAAGTGAGAGGCACGGAAACTTTAAATATTCCGGCACTGTAAGAGCATGTTTTGAGAATATATTAGGCGAACAATGCGTTAATTTTATTAATAAAAAGGGTTTTTATATAATATTGTGCAGTTTAATTAAAATATTTACATCGACCTATATTTTTTGATTTTGTCATTGGTTTAAAACCTTACACAATCATTATTCTTATCCTTGACTTTTTTTTAAAATATATATAATAGAAGAATTTTGTTATAGACGAAAACGGTTCACTTTAAAACTCGAGCATACAAACTTCATTTTAATAACACGTTTATAGTGAGGCGCAGACTATATTGATACACGATTAGTTGGTATATTTTCGATGTAACATCCCGTAAAAATTATCATCCGTATTATTTGAATAGAGTTATTATTCATATCAACAATAATTTATAGAGCGAGAACAAATAACTCTGGAGTTTAATATTCACTCAATTGAACGGACTCGATCTTAACCGAATGATGGTTTATTCCGGTCATGGGCAATCGATGATCCATATAGGACAAAATAACTTATTAACAAAAACATTATAATCCAATATTATAAATTTAGCTGGATAAGAAATAATATTAGTTCATATCAAATAATTGATACAACAAGACTAGAAATAGAGTATAAAACGGCGTCCAAGTTCCAACACGATAGTTGAGACCAACTTCACCCTTCACATGGAAAGTCGATGTTGTGAATCATGCATGCATTTTTAATTGGAATTTGTGGGTATCCGAACGTACCGGGCGAAAATTTTTATTACTCTACCAACATTATGTGATTCGGGTGCGTAATCGTTTTTAACCTCTTGAATTAAATTACGCATATGACGTGCGTAGTTAGAGCTGATATGAAACTTACAAACTACGGATTTTATATACGTAATTATCTATATACTTTACTAAAACAGCCGTCAAAATGCTGACGTGGTGGCCTCACGATTTTTCCCCATAATCTTTTTTTTTTACTAAATTATTTAATAAATCATAAAATCTTTTTTTACTAAATTATTAATTTAACCGTAAAATCTTTAGCTATTAAATCTTTTACGTTATCTGACAATAAAATCTAAACTTTTTTGTGGATCGTCAAATATTTTCATATTTTATTATCCCACATCGACTATATATGTAAGGTTGATAGTTTGAGTATATGTATAAATAGAGATTTTGAACATTAAACAAATCATATATTTCTTGCCTTTTGGTTAAGTAAAAGTATAATTTTTATTAATAACGGGTTAATATCCGTTATAAGTGTCGTTGACTAATGATTTTGCTATCCCACATCGTGATTTGAAAATTTAACAAATCAGACATTTTTTTGGCTTTTTGACTAAGTTCAAGTATTATTTTTATTCATAACGGATTAATATCCGTCATATGGGTCAATGACCTACTGTTTTGTGGGTCCTTAAATATTTTCAGCTTGGTTAAGGTCAAGTATAATTTTTATTCATAATGGATATTCCGTTATATGGGTCGTTGACCAAATGTTTTCAACGATTTTGCTATCCCGCATCGATTATAAGTAAGAATGACACTTTGAGAACTTTTATAAATAAAGGGTTTGTAGATTAAACAAATCATACTTTTTTTTTTTTGTGTTTTGACTATGTTTAAGTATAATATTTCTATAAAAAAAATATAACATTTTTAATAATGTTTTATTTGTTAAAAATCTTGTCATAAATTTTATTTAAAAAATCATATTCTTAGTACAATTATATTTTTAAGATTAATATTCAATACCTAATATATAAACATTATAATAAAAATTGTTTAAACAAAACCCGCACAAGGTGCGGGCAATGAACTAGTTATTAAGAAAAAAAACACTCCAACTACACTTATGAGATGCGTAGTGCGATTTTTATAATTTTATTTTTTTTTTAAAAAAGCACTTTAACTACACACTCTATAAGCGTATATGTAGTATTTTTTTAAAAAAAATAATAATAACTACGATTTCATAAGTGTAGTTCATCGGCTCCTATCGGCTCCAACTAAGTAGACCAAATGCGTAGTTGTAATCCGAAGGCGAAAAACAAAACTATGCACCCGAATTGTGGTTGTTGTGACGAATAAAGATTTTATATGGGTCGTTGACATACTGTTTTGTGGGTCGTTGATAAATATTTTGAAGATTAAACAAATCATACATTTTTTGCCTTTTTGGCAAAGTTCAAGTATAAGTTTTATTCATAACGGATTAATGTCCGTTATATGGGTCATTGACATATTGTATTGTGGTCGTTGACCTACTGATTTGTGGTCGTTCAATATTTTCAGTGATTTTGCTATACCACATCGATTATTAAGTAAAACTGATAGTTTGACAAATTGTATAAAAAATAAATGGTTTTAAGATTTAAACAAATCATATATTAATTCTTGGTATTTTGACTAAGTTAGAAGTATAATTTTTATTAACAACGGATAAATATCTGTTATATTGGTCATTGATTTACTGTTTATGGTTGTGGAAAAACTTTTTATCTGAGGATAATTTCATAATTTTGACTTGTGGATAAGTTCAAGTATATTTTTTATTCATAAATGATTAATATCCGTTATATGGATCGTTTTTTACTGTTTTGTTGGTCGTTAAATATTTTCTGCGTCTTTTGAAATCATGTTTTTAAATTCATATTCGATACGTAATAAATAAACATTATAATATTTTCAAAAAAAAACCTGCCTAATGTGCGTATAATGAACTAGTTAGAATGTAAAAGTGAGAGGTATGAAAACTTTTTAAAATTCTGCAACTTTTAATACCATATTTTGAGAAGATATTGTGTAGCATTAATTTTGTCAATAAAAAGTTTTTTTAAAATATAATATCATACAGTTTAAAATAAAACATTTATATCGATCTTTATTTTTTGATTTTGTCATTGTTTTAATTGTTGAACCTACCTAATCACCTTCGTGGTTTAAAAACTTATGAATCATTTTAGTATATTACTTATCCTTAGGTTTTTTTAATAAATAGAATAATTTTGTTATAGATGAAAACGGTCCATTGTAGACTCAAGTATAAAAACTTCATTTAATAACACGTTTATCGTGAGGCGCAGACAATGTTGATACACAATTAGTTGGTCTGCTTCGACTTTTATCGTATGTAAAACCACTTTTGCATTTCACACGACTAGGCATTTTTAGGGAAAAATTAATGATTATTAAAAATATTGGCATAAGATTTTAAAGAAAAGAATATAATAATACTTGTATAAGACTTGATTTGCTTATAAGTAAGTTGAAATTAAATTTCAATGAAACATATAAGTATACTTATATTCATATCATTTATCGAGTTTAAGCCGCTTTTGTTTAGAGAGTGTTAAAGTAAATTGAAATTTTGCTCTAATTCCTCTTGTTATAAACCGAATGAGTTTAAGATTTTTGTAAATTGAATTTGAGTATCTCGTCTCACATAAAAATAAATTATTAGAAAAATATTTTGAATTAAAAAATGTTAAATTTAAGCTTAATCCGATCAAAATTAATAATTTCAAAATATAAAGTGGTTTACTTAGGATCTCATTGTCATCAAAATGTTAGTGAGTATATATAGTTTGAGTCAAAAACCTCAAACTATATATACACACTAACATTTTGTTTATAAGTAAGTTGAAATTAAATTTCAATGGCACATATAAGTATACTTATATTCATATCATTTATCGAGTTTAAGCCGCTTTTTCGTTAGAGTGTTAAAGTAAATTGAAATTTTGCTCTAATTCCTCTTGTTATAAACCGAATGAGTTTAAACCAAGATTTTGCTAAATCCAATTTGAGTATCTCGTCTCACATAAAAATAAACTATTAGAAAAATATTTTGAATAAAAATGTCGAATTTAAGCTTAATACGGTCAAAGTTAATAATTTTAAAATATAAAGTGGTTTACGTACGTAGGATCTCCTTGTCATCAAAATGTTAGTGTGTATATATAGTTTGAGGCGAGATCTCTTCACGGAATTATCTTACATTATCGTTGTTCACACATTCATGGCATCAAAACACTTTATATAAAACCATAAGTTTTTAAAAGCATCTCCGCTTCATCCCACGCCACACTCTCCTCCACGCCCTAGCCGCCGTTACCCCTTCCACCACCAATGTCAGACGTTGATCCGTCGATCAACCGCATTTTCCGCCTTATCCCTACACCACAAATTCAAAATCCACCCCCAACAAGGAAGGGTTATATAGTGACGAAGAGCAGAACAACAAAATTCAGCGCCCGGGCAGCGGCGGTGGTGTTGACGGTATGATGCAGAACAACTTTCACAACGTAGTTACCACACACACCACTACAATGAATGCCCAATCAAAATTTAAATATATCTCCTAATACAAAAGAGCCAACAAAATTATTTAACTATGCGAAATGATTCATCAACTTACGATATTGAATTTTAGAAAATGACTATTATTGATGATTCAAATTTAATTTGATTCGGAATTTTGTCATCGATAATCCGACATAAAACGTACTTTTGTAAAATAATTGGATATATTCAACTAATTCCGATCTATTGGTATCTGAATGCCGGATATTTTGTTTAAATATATTTTTAAGGCTAAATTTTGGATATCTGACCGGATCTAAATAAAAATGTTGGATGTCCGTATAAGTTGAGTTATTAGAACTTTGTTTGAAAGTTCGAATTGAAAAACATTCACTTTAGAAAATAGGACGAATATAAACATATTTTTAAACTCAATTCAAGTTCAATTCTAAATACGTTCAAATAAACACATGCTCGTCTCGAATATAAAATTTCTAAACATTATTAGATAATTTAGATGAGTTAAATCATTACCTTGCTATAAGCTAATTAATTAGCGTGTAAGATAACACTAACATTACATGAACATTATTTCATAAAAAATAAGTGTATACAAATCAATGAAGCAACAATTCTATAATAATGACATAGAAAATGGCAGCACTAATTACTCCAAATCTACCTATATCTACGTTTGTCCAATATAGAGCAATTCATGTGCAAAATCACGTTAATGTTTTTTTATATTGTACTATAAATAATTAGATTAGATTATCTTTGGAGATTTTTCAACAAATGTATATTTTTGGATGAGATCCTTCACTTGGAGCGTGGTTACACGTGGACATTTTCGGATCCGGACCAGGCTTTTGGGAAAAACTTAATCGTTTTTCTGGAAAGGATTTGGGCCGAGTCCGGAATTTGGGTATGAGATCTTATTCATGTCAGTATGAACCGGACGGGCAGGTCTTGTTTTATTTATTTTTTTTTAAAAAAGGTTATACATATTAAATATAAAATTATAACACATAAATCAAAATAATCTAATGATTGTGAACAATTTAACCTTATCTTGAGGCCTCGGATTTGATTCCTACTATTCGCTTATATATTTTACATATATAAAAATTTTAAAATAGAGACGGACTTTCGGGTCGGGCTTAGTGGCCCGGACGGGTCTACACCTTGGATTGCACCCGCCCGACGAGTTGACAGGCCGGGCTCAAGATCCCGGACGGGCCTACCTTATGTGTCATACCCGTCTGTATTTGAGGCGGACTTGCCCGCGTTTGCTCAGGTCTAAGCATGGTCGAAGACAAAAAATGTGAGTAGCCGTGTTCAAACTCCGCGAACTTATCGGCAACATTTACTTCCCTAAAGACATGGTGAATCTTGACCTAACAAAAACTAGCCATAATGTTAGAAATATCCGAAATGACAAGGTCAAGTTTTCAAGGGGATTTCCAAATTTTTTAATAGAGTTGATAATTGAGAGGGTATCCCCTCAATTTCAATTTTGTAAAATTCCAAATCATATGTTTTGATAAGACCTTCGCGTAGCGCACATGCTTCTGCATAGAGGATCGATATGTTTTCACATATATTATCCATAGCCAAGGCCCAAGGGTAATGGTTGATGCATGTTGGTCTCTAGGGATAAATCTGAAAGCTGATTCTCTATATCCAAGTTTAGAATCATCAAAATTTAGTTTGATGAATTCATTTTCAAGTTTAATCTAATAAATATTATGTGTTTTCCTATTGTTCTCAGGTGTGTTTGATTTACTTTGGTTCTTCCTTTTATTCGCTTCTTGTCGATCCTTTATTTGAGTTTGAACAACTAAATCAATGTTTAGTGGTTTATTACTATTAAAGATGCTTTGGTTTCTACTTTCTAGTAAACCAAATATTCCACCAAGTAATAGCCAAATGTACTTGTAATTTATCATCTAGTTTATCTCTTAGAAGAGTAAATATGTTGGAAATGTTATGGTTTGTGTTACTTATTGGTTAGAGTTCTTTTTTAAAAAAAATATATTTTTCATCATTTAGTTGTTCATCACGAAGTAACATTTAAAGAATACATATTTTTCCGACTCATATGGATGGTTGCATTAAGTACATTGCCCGAGAATTAGAGCCATTTGTTTTTCAAGATTTTTCTTAGTTGAGAGTCCATTTATTGATAGTTTCCAAATAATTTTTTTTTTCACTTTAGACATAACATTCATTTCCCAAGTCCAAGCATTTAGATTCGGTATTATTCCTTTATTATTATGAACTAGGTCCATCGCCCGATTTTATGGAGTAAGAACTTTTATCTGAAGATACCCATTAAAGGTGATCTTCAATAAATGATTTCGGTAATTAGTAGGAGGGTGCACACCCAATAAATTTATATAGACGTTTGTAATTGAACTAAATCCTCCTCAAACGATTGTGATTGAATTAAATCACCTTCAACATATTTCGTCCATGGACAATCAGATGATTTGTACGGGATAAAATAACATAGTAACAAAAAGATTATGATCCAATATTGTAATCTAGCTAGACAAGAAATACTTCTTCCAATCACGAAAAAAATTGCTATAACATTTAGATTTTGATCAAGTTTGAGTATTGTTTTATATTTTTAAGGTAATTAATTAATAAAGAGTTATGAAAATTATTTTTATAATTTTTTTATTATATATATTTTAACAAAATGTTCATTCAAAGTAGTGAAAGGTGATGCCTATTTTTTGAATTGGAATAATGATTAAAAAAAATAACTGTAGAATTTAAAAAATGAAAAAAATCATTAGTCCAAAAATATTCTCAAAACAGAATATTTCAAACATTTTTACTTAAGCAAAAACTAGGTTACGTACAGTGTCATGTGTAAAATTTTTATATAAGATTAATCTAGATAAAAATTATAAGTATTAATTCTCGAAAATCATAATAAACGGGTTAATTTTTTAGTTATTTCCGTTCATATCACCCATTTTAATAAATTATCTCAAATAACCCCTGTATTCCGATACCAAACGTAACTTAAGTCTCATGTTCGAAAAACCTAATTGAAACTATGTAGCACAACTGCAACAAATTTTGGATTTTCTCATTGAAGAAGTAAAATTGACAGAATCTGAGAAATAAGAAGGTTGAAGAAGAAGATTCAAGACGATTCATCCTTGTATCAGTCTAACACTTTGGATGTTGATTAAAGGCGTTTCATCATAGGTCTACATCCCCAATTTCATCCGGGAAAAAATTGAAACGACTGTGTATAAGGAGATTGAAATACAAGGAAGAAAATTAAAATTGGATTATAAGATGACATAAACTAATTTCATCTTTACAAAATCACCCTTTAATTCAGTTTCCACCAAATTAAAGTATCTAATTCACATACAAATTGATTACAAAAAAAACAAAAAAAGAAAAGAAAATCCCTAACCATCTATCGATTCCAGAAAGAATAGTATCAGGAGGAGTAATCCAGTATCAGTGAGGTGCAGAAGAACGATGGTGGGCATTCAAGGAGTTGAATACAGAGGAAACAGAGTGAGCCAGTCCTATGATGATCCCAGCTTTCACCTGCCCTCTCTTTGGGATTGGACGGCCAGATGACGATGATGATGTGGAGGATCCGTTCATATCACGGCCAGTTACTCAATCTTGCACTAGCATTCATGTTTGAAACATTTTGCTTTGAGAGAATTTTAGTTTTGAACGGAAATGATTTTATTTATTTATTATAAAATCTGAATTCTCTTTATTTTATACGCTTCGCAAAATTGAATACACTGGCCTTGGGCCCAGATCATTAGGCCCAATAATAAACCGTCGGCTCCTATCGGCTATAGGCTACATAGTAGAGGCCATGGACGCATTACGTGTTCTTAGTCTTTTCCCTACACCATGATGAGGCCGTGAATCTCCCACCGGGCCACCGCTCATCATCTCAACCGCCAAACTGATATCAGGTATCTTTATATATCAGATAGTCCCTCCTGTTACTTGCATTGCGTTCTGGGGATCGCTACACTGTAAAGGGCTGCAATTGATGCCATGGTACGTCTTCGATTTTCCAATTATCTTTCTATTCCTACCTGGAATTTCAATTTGGCTTTTTGTATGTATGGATTTCTCGTCGTTATGCTGAACGAGGCCACATTTCACGCCATCTAGCTGGCATGTGATCGATCTGGACTTTCCCTTTTCCGCCATTTGTTTCATGTTAGGTTTTGTCTGATATTGAGAATTTGAGAGCTATTGATTTGTTATTTTGTATGCCGCACGATTAGACCGTTCCGGATTTCGTAGGGTTCCGGGACCGGGAACGCGTTGAGAACGGAGATGTTATTTGCTTAGACTTGTAAACCATCAAAGCAATATCATTTGTGTAATTGTGTTATATATTAAGCCAGAAAGGCAGAAACCCTGTCTCTCTGTCACTCGCACTCGAATTGTTTTTAGTTTCCATGACTTTGGGATGGTGATTTTGCACTCTGTACTCAATTGAGAGGCATTTGCGATGCTGAAGTTGCAGCTTAATATCTAGTGAACACATGTAATATCTTTGCTTCTAGTCTTGTGACGCATGATAGACTTTGTATTTTGTAATGCTAACTAAAATAAGTATTTGACCATTTGATGTGCACTTTGAACAGGCACCTATTAAAACTATTCTCAATATGCAAAGAACGCTAGTACAACGTCTAAATGTACGGTGCATTGTAGGCTGTGGAAAATCATTTAGCACCGAAGCTGCTTCTACTTCCAGCACCCCACAACCTGCTCCCCCTCCCCCTCCCCCTCCTCCAGAGAAAACTCACTTTGGCGGCCTTAAAGACGAAGATCGAATTTTTACCAATTTGTATGGGCTGCATGATCCTTTTCTCAAAGGTGCCATGAAGCGCGGCGATTGGTATAGAACTAAAGACTTGGTTTTGAAGGGTACTGATTGGATTGTCAATGAAATGAAGAAATCTGGCCTTCGTGGACGTGGTGGTGCTGGTTTCCCATCTGGGCTTAAGTGGTCGTTCATGCCTAAAGTGTCTGATGGTCGTCCTTCCTACCTCGTTGTTAATGCTGATGAAAGTGAGCCTGGAACTTGTAAAGACAGAGAAATAATGCGCCATGATCCACACAAGCTACTCGAGGGATGCCTCATTGCTGGAGTGGGAATGAGAGCTTCTGCAGCTTATATTTACATAAGAGGTGAATATGTTAATGAACGTATAGCCCTGGAAAAGGCCCGGAAGGAAGCTTATGAAGCTGGGTTATTGGGTAAGAATGCCTGTGGATCTGGATATGATTTTGATGTTCACATTCACTATGGTGCTGGTGCCTACATCTGTGGTGAAGAGACTGCACTTTTAGAGAGTCTTGAAGGGAAACAAGGAAAACCTAGGTTGAAGCCTCCTTTCCCGGCCAATGCAGGTCTATATGGCTGCCCTACAACTGTTACAAATGTGGAAACAGTTGCTGTCTCTCCCACCATTTTGCGGCGTGGCCCAGAATGGTTTGCTAGTTTCGGTAGGAAGAATAACTCCGGAACAAAGCTATACTGTATCTCAGGGCATGTTAACAAGCCTTGCACAGTTGAGGAGGAAATGAGCATCCCGTTGAAGGAGCTGATAGAGAGGCACTGTGGTGGGGTTAGAGGTGGTTGGGACAATTTACTTGCTGTGATTCCTGGTGGATCTTCTGTACCTTTGCTCCCTAAACATATCTGTGATGATGTGCTCATGGATTATGATGCTCTCAAGGCTGTGCAGTCAGGTTTGGGGACTGCAGCTGTAATGGTGATGGATAAATCTACTGATGTTGTAGATGCAATTGCAAGGCTCTCATACTTCTACAAACACGAGAGTTGTGGACAATGTACACCTTGTAGGGAAGGAACTGGATGGTTGTGGATGATTATGGAGAGACTCAAGATAGGAAATGCCAAGCTAGAGGAGATTGACATGCTTCAAGAATTGACAAAGCAGATTGAAGGGCACACTATATGTGCGTTGGGAGATGCTGCGGCATGGCCAGTTCAGGGTCTTATTAGACACTTTAGGCCAGAGCTTGAGAGACGGATCAAGGAGCATGCTCAAAGAGAGTTGTTGCAAGCTACTGCTTAGATTATGTGTTGCAGGTTGGTTTTCTTTGCTTGTGTTTCTCATCCATATAACTCTGTGAATCAAATTTGTACTGTACCAGAACCTGATGGGTTGTGTATCCATCTAGCATTTACTTAGCTTCAAGACGCAGCAGATCTATGACTGTAGTTATCTCGGACCCTGAATTTTGTAAAATGGTTACATGTCTCCATATCCAATTATGCTGTAATGGGGGTCCATAGAAACATGTTATTTATTCCTGTAATGAAGTTAAATGTTACCTAAATTAGTAAATTGCCTTTTGCTTCGAAGCAATTTGCTGGACCGCTTTGCATAACTTTCTTATACGTTCTTCTTTGCATATTTGCCTTATGTTAGATACTTGATGTGTAAATTATTAATAATGGTAGAAAGGGTACTACATACGACTGCAAGAGCATTAAACTCGACGTGGGTACTTCAACCTTGCAACAATTCCCAGCCGACCCTTTTCCCCCTTTAAAAATTGCTGGAAAAACAATATACCCTTCCTATGCAACTTTTATGTGACAAATAAACTTTGAAGTGAAAGTCAAAATTAATAAAATATTGACAAAATAGCCCATACACGGCTACAACATATTTCGAGATTATAAGTGGAGATCAATTGGAAAGCGTGCTGCATGAATGTCTGGGAATAGGAAAGCACAATCAATTGCGTAGATAACGCTCCTTTCAATCACCTTTTTGGGTGCTTTGACTTACATTTCAGAGAAACTGGTCATCTTTTTTTTCTGTAAGTTAGTTCTACTGAAAGGTAAACTTACTTTTGCATCTTGTTTTTGCTTCTGTGTTTGGGCATATTGTGTTTTCAATGAAATTAGATTTCATATTTTTGAATCCAACATCGTCTTTGTTGTTCTGTAGGATAATCTGCAAAAGTATCATCTCCTTCATATTTCTGTTGTAAGTGATGGTGCTTGGTTTAAAGAAGAAAAAGGGAATAACGGTACAGGTTGATTACATAGTGAGTGTGTTAGAGATAAAGCCATGGCCACCTTCAATACCGTTGTGTTCTGTACAAACTGTTTTAATCCAATGGGACAATGGAGAGCACAACTCTGGGTTTCTACCACCTGGAGTGCCTTCTCTTAACGGCTTTGAAGGCGGTAAAATCGAGTACAATGAATTCTTCAAGCTACCTGTTACTCTGTGCACATCCGGGAAGAACAAAGCTAATGAAAGCTTTCATAAGAACTTCTTGGAATTCCATATGTATGAACCTCGCAAGGATAAGGCTGTCAAAGGCCAGCTTCTCGGAACTGCAACAATCAATCTTGCTGAGTATGGGATAATCAAGGAGGGTGAGACTATCAGTGCTCCCATCACCATGAAGAAGATGACCAAGGGTATGACTCAGACATTTTTGTCTGTCAAGATCCAACCTTTTGATAATGAGGGTATAGAATCTGTCTTGAGGTTGATGAGTGAGCAGTGTGAAGATGACTCTGAACTTCTCTCAGATGATGACGAAGGTACTTCAAATTCTTCCAAGACCCCTTCTGTTTCTGATGCTTCAAGGAATTCACAATTTCAGATTGAGGAAGTGCTCAATTTTGTTGCGGTATGTACATTTTCATGTAAAATTCAAAAGTACTTACATTTTTTCTTTTTTTACTGAGACAATTCAACCTGTAAAATGACAGGTGGGTCTCAATTCAGAAATCCCTAGCCCAAGATATTCGCAATCCAGTAGTACAGATGACAATCAAAGAAAGCAGGATCAAGTTGTCCAGAAGGATGTTATCAATGTAAGTTCAAATGTTCTTGTTGACACACAAGTGAAGATTGATCATGTAGAAAATGGAAATGATGACTGGAGTAGTGGTAGACTAAGTGCTGCTTCTGCTCCTGAAAGAGATGTGTTTAGTAGATTCTCAGAAATGGCTACAAAACAGAAATCCACCTCAAGAAGTAGCACTCTTAAGTTTGGCCGAAGAGGGATTGATTTACACGGTTTAAAGCATATGAAGTCTGTTAAGCTTCCTTCTGATTCTCTCAAGATTAGTGCGCCAATTAGTGTAAATCATCAGCCGTTGATAGCGAACTTAACATTAAGCAACCCTGTCAAGGAGGACCCTCCTGTGGAAACTAAAGTTCAGGAAAAAAGTGAGATTAAGAAAGAAAAGAAGAATGGAAAAGGTGAGAAAAAAATTGAGTTGGTAGCAAAAATTGAGACGCTTGAGGAAGAACTCAAGGAATCAGCTGCTATTGAAGTCTCACTCTATTCTGCTGTTGTGGAACATGTGAATTCCACAAGGAAAGTTCACTCCCCAGCTCGTCGCCTTTCTAGATTTTACCACCATGCATGCAAATCCGGGTCCCCTGCAAAGAGAGCCAGTGCAGCTAGAACAATCATATCTGGGTTAGTATTGGTCTCCAAGGCATGTGGGAATGACGTTTCAAGGTAAGATCACCATTCAGCATTTCAAGTGAAAAAGTTTGTAGTAACTCTCAATTCTCAAATGTTTTTTGTTTTGGATCAGGCTCACATTTTGGCTGTCAAATTCAATAATGCTAAGAGCAATTGTCAGCCAAATGAACAAGGAAATCGTTCCTCCTTCCGAAACTTCCATTGAACCCAAGGGAAAGGGGAAGAATAAAACCGATAAGAAGTCTCAACAGAATAACTCAAAAGAATCCCAAACTGAAGATGATTGGGAGGAACCTCAAACATTAATAATGGCTTTAGAGAAGTTAGAAGCTTGGATTTTCTCGCGAATGATAGAATCACTTTGGTGGCAGGTCAGTCTAAGATTTTATATTTCTCCGAAAATTTTCTCTTCATAGTTAATTTAAAAATATCTTCTTTATTAAATTTAGCTTTTTATCCTTTTGGCAGAGTTTTACTCCTCATATGCAGACGATACCCGCAAAGAAGAAGGGAAGACGAGCAGCAAGGAAAACTCCAACATGGAGATATGGTTTGGGTAATCAGGAGCAAGGAAATTTCTCCATAGATCTTTGGAAGAAGGCCTTTCAGGATGCATGGGAAAGATTATGTCCCCTACGAGCATCTGGGCATGATTGTGGCTGCTTGCCAATGCTTTCTAAATCGGTAATGCTAAACTGCAATTTTCATCTACTTAAGAACATCTTTGTATCTTACTTTCTGTACATTGGATGGGTGATTGTAATTGTATCATGTTTTGACTGTTTCCATATACCTGATAACTTTGTGTAGGTAATGGAGCAGTTGGTAAATAGGCTGGATGTTGCAATGTTCAATGCAGTTCTTCGTGATTCAGACGAGGAAATGCCAACAGATCCCATGTCTGACCCCATTACAGATCCTAAAGTTCTTCCCATTCCTTCTGGAAAATCAAGTTTTGGAGCTGGAGCTCAACTGAAAAATGCTGTAAGTGATATATCCATCTCAAGATATCCAATCCAATTATTTGTATAGTTGAATTAGGATAGATGGTCATGCAACTATAAGGATTTCTTGTGAAAACCAGGTGGGGAGCTGGTCAAGCTGGCTTACTGATTTCTTTGGCGAGTCACCAGACGAGAATGAATCAGGCGGGAACAATACAAAGGAAGAAGAGGGATCATTCAAGGCGTTTCGCCTCCTTAATGCTTTAAGTGATCTAATGATGCTTCCTCTCGGAATGCTTTCAGATGGGTCAACTAGAAAAGAGGTAATGACTGATTAGTCAGCTTCAATGAGAGATATTATCATTTGTTTCTGATCTGGACCTGCATTTGCATTGAAGGTATGTCCTTTACTAGGAGCCTCAGTAATCAAAAGGGTACTTGACAATTTCATACCGGATGACTTCTCCCCGGACCCAGTCCCGGAATCACTCCTTGAAGCCTTGGATTCTGAGGTTTAATCTCAAACAAAGACTTCTTACTTCTTAGTGACCGTAAAACATATGATCCTGTACTTAGGGCATGTTTAGTATCCATATATGGATATCAATATATCAGGTATAGGTATCAGTATATCAAGTATAGGTATCAATATCGGTATCAAGATAGTTGATTAAGAGTATATCAAGATTTCAATCTGATTTCCATATACTCATATCCAGATATGAATACCAAACGGGCCCTTATTTGATTTTCATGTGAATTGCAGGAGCAAGTTGAGGATTCAAAAGAAGCCATTAATAGTTTCCCTTGTACAGCAAATCATGTGTATTATTCTCCTGTTTCAACTGCTCAGCTCTCAAACATGATAGGAGAACCAGGAAAACAGGACAAGGAAAAAGATAAGTCGTCTATACTTAGAAAATCATACAACAGTGATGATGATATTGAGAAGATGAACTCGCCTTTGAGTTTGATCAAGGTGGAGAATATCCAGATTTGTTCAGCTTCCTCGGAACCAAACTGGATGCCACAGGGAAAGGGAGGGAGAAATGTTGTTAGATACCAACTGCTCCAACAAGTATGGAAGAATGGAGCATGATATCACAGATTAACAGCTTCCATTATGGTTCTTAATTGAAGATATTAGGAACAAGAAGCATCGATCTTCTTCAGATGCTTATGTATTCTTTGGCATGATACTTGACAACAAGAATTTATCTAATTTATTCGAAAATTTTGTTATAGAAGTGAGTTTTTATTTTTTGCTATAGCTAAATTGAATGTTTCAAGATAAAATAGGCATGGCAAGAACAAATCAAGTAATTTCTGAGTTTAACCAATTTAGTTATGCTGGTTAGATATTTTTTCTATAAAATATCTTTTTCTATATTGTGAAATATTTCTTATATGGTATAGTAATATTTAGGATAAATGATTTTTAATGCAAAGAGACTTGTAGTTCGTTTGGTATTGATTTCATTTTTTTTTATGAAAAACCACTTCAATAACTTAATGTTGGGTCAATTCATTTTTGATAATGGGCTTAATTAGAAATTTGGTTTTGGGCTCGATTAGAAAAGAAATGAACAAATGGCACGTGGCTTTGGAGAAGCTTCAGCTGAAGACATAAAGAAGTCTCCAAAATTTGGTAATCTGCTAGAAGATTCTTAGTAATATCTTGTGGTGCTACTTAATCTTCTATAATTAACTTTAGTAATATCTTTACTAGTGTATTAGTACGAGATTTTGATAAAAAATATTATTTATTATTATATTTCTGTAACGGATTATATATAAACTATTTTTTTCATTAGATAGAGTAGATAATAAGCAATAAATATTTTTACACTTTACGTATAATATTATATAATACATTAATAAAATATCTAACCATATAATAATTCATGTTTTGATTTTTCTCCCCCTTATTATACTGATTCATATGTTAATAGAAATAGTACATTGGTAGCATATGGTGTTAAATTAATTGTTGTATATAAATTAATTTAAGAAATAACACAATCTATAATCAAAACTAATTACGTTTAAGATTAATCATGTTTGTTGTATAACTGGCCCAATTTAATTAAAATTTGATTTTAATATTTCGTTAAATAATTTTTTAATGAATAAACTTAATTAATATTTTGGTGGACTGCGGTTAAATGTTAAAATGGCACGTGACAGTGATCATTTTTCTGCGTGACACGTGGCAAGGAGTGTTACTCCTATAATATATATAAGATAGAAAGAAGAGAAGTCGGTGATTTGCAATTACTCTTTACCGACCTTTCTTTTATATATATATATATATATATAGGATCGAGTAAGAACTAAAGTTTCGGTAAGAAATGAGAACGAATTTAGACCACACGATCTAATCTATTTGACGGATATGATGTGATTTATATATAGGCAATATTTAATGTTATATTACACATTTTCATATGAGTTACGACATATACTTAATTTCCTATTTTAGATATCGGCAATTATTAACAAAATCTTCTATTAATCACCGACAATTATTTATTTAATGTAGGGAGGGTATTGCACGACTAGGATATTACAAACGTAAATTATACACGACTCCAAAATGTTATTTATATTATACCACAAAAATGTTAATTATATGTGGGATCATGCATGCACTATAACTACATGTCAATTATAAAGTGTATATAATGCACTGCACGTGCATGGTGTTATTTGTGCACAAATCTTAAAGCACAATACTAGCACGAATATTAAAATATGCACTAAAAGTGCACAAGTACATACGGATACAACTAGAAACATATTCGATAGACAAAACGTGTACAAATACTAGATATTTTACACAATTGAGATTTAATTAAATTGATTTACATTATTATATGAAGCACAAATTAGAATTTATCGATGCACGACTAAAAACAGTGAGAAATTCAATAGAATATATCACGAATACAAAACATTATTAAAATCATACTACCTATAAAAAATAAAATAAAATTTGGTTGCAAATTAAAAAAAAACTTTTCGGATGGTACCTTCGAGGTTTGGTGTTTTCCGGATTTTACCCTAGAGTTTTTAACTTTTCGAGTGGTACCATTATACTTTTTCAATTTCCGAATTATGCCCAAAATGGATGTCCCTTTTAACGGCAGTTAACATTTTAATTAAAAAAAATTAAAAGCAAAATAATTAAGATCTCTCTTTCTTCTACATCGATGCCGTCTTCTTCAGTTGGGCAACAATGGCTTCTCTACAAATTGCATTTGACGGAGAACACTTTTTTTTTACTCAATTCATTGAGTACAGATGCTTAGTTGGTCAACTCATTGAGTATAGATGTACATATGTGCATTCAATGGACTCGATCTAGAGCAATTAGATGGAATTAATAAATGAATCGTGTTCACAATCACATGGTATTGTAACCGTTTGGCAATGGCCGCAACACGGAAAGTGGAACTCAACCAACCCAAACTCGTTCTTGACAATGAATTCAGAGAAATTGGTTCTGTTCAATGTCACCACCTCCTTGTTGTCAACCCTACAATTTTAATTTTGGGAATTTCTCGTATGCAGTCTATTTTGTCGCTCTAGTAGCCAATTATACGGCTCTATAGTAATGGCCGGCTTTGTGGCTCATGTATGTCTGTGGCTTCGGCTCTTCGAGGAAGTTGAGGTCATGTTCTCCTGGAAGTTAATCCTTCAACTATGATATTCTAGATCTATTACAGATGTTTGTTGAAGGTGTAGAAGAGGGCTTTTTTTATTCATTTTGTTTATAATCTAAATGTTAACGGACGTTAAGAGGGATAAACGATTTTGGGCATAATTCGGAAATATAAAAAGTACAAGGCTATCACTCGGAAACTCAAAAACTCATGAATAAAATACGAAAAACATCAAACCTCATAGTCACCATCCGAAATATCCTCACAAAAAAATTATATTGTCTCTATACTCTAACGGCCTGTTTGGTTTAAACTCCGGAAACGGAAACGAAACGAAATGAAAACGAATCTAATCCATATGTACACCCTTATTTATGAAGTTGTTGGAAATCATTCCTTGTGGTTTGAACTAATTGTAGTAGAATTTGATTAGTTTTAGTACCCTATAGGATAATAAAGTAGGGGGAAGCAAATACATTTTGCATGAAACCAACCGAAATGATTTCATGAACAAAGTACATATGTGGACTATATTCATTTCCATTCCGTTTCCGGAGTTACAACCAAACGGGTAAGACTCTAACAATAAGAAAAGTCAAACCCCATTCATTTCTTGCCACCACACCAACACCGCAAAAGTTAGCAGCGGAACCATCACAGTTTTATGTCTTCCATCCCGTCGGAAGAGCATGCCATTTAATACAAGCTTGCTCCTCCACTTGCATTCTTCCAAATGCAGAGTTCTTGGCCTTCTTACTCTCATTAACCAATAGATAATGTCCCCAATCAATTCCTCCACATTCGACATTTTGTTTTCAAAGACCATTTGATTCCGTGCACCCCTATGCCATATATTATCGTAATCCAAAGTATCATCTCCTCCCTGTGTAACTTTGACATAGCATTGATCTAGTTAAGACTGTGATCACACCTTCCATCAATTCTTGCGAAAATAGAGAGCCGCTGCCACAGGTCCCTTGCTATTTCACAATCTCTAATCACATGGACTTCATTCTCATATTTACCGCAAGGCAAACGGTAAGGATATGACGCATATCTCATTTTAAACAGATTGATTAGGTAAAACTAAAAATGAGAATCGAAATGTTTTGAATGAGGAAGAGACTGTTTTTGTTAGAAATCGGTTTTATGCGTTCTTGATTTTAGCTTAATTCACAAAACACTCTAAACGAGCCCTTAAACCGTTATAATGTCATACATAGAATTTATTTTTTAGGCAAAAAATATGATGTACATGAGATAAAGTGGTATCTCACATTAAGTTTTTGTTGAGGTGGTACAAAATTTTAAAAATTTACTTTTTACCCAAAATTGTAAACATGTTATATTACACATAAAAAAATTTTAAAAAAACACTTTTTATACCTTGATACAAAATATGATAGAAATTAGAATTTTTAGATTTTTATACATAGAATCAATCTCATATAATAACAATTTTAAAGGCAAAATTTAGAAGAATTTTTCATCAATGAAATAAATCAACCTTTCATTCATTGACCATGCATAATATTAACCGTTAACCAGTCAGAGTTGACCATTCTATATATTAGCTAAACATAAAATGATATTCAAATATATGGTATTTTGTTCAAAATATAAATAGTTTAAAGTTAAACAAATACATTCCATATTTAAATAATGGTTACTTTTTACCCTAAAAATACTCTTCAGACCATTTTTCATCAAACCATGTATATACAAATTTAAACATAAACGTATAATATAAGTATTAAAATATAAATCGTCTCGGGTGGATGGGTTATGATCATCAGTTCATCACTCACAATGACGTGAAAAGGGATAGTAAGTGTAGTGCAATGAACCAAACAAATGTACAAAGTAGCCGTTAAATTGGCAAAGGTTTGCAGCAACCGACCATTTTCCGAAGTTGGCGCAAATTCTTTGATTTCCATTTCAGTTCCTCTATCCCCGCCCAGTTTTAACGCAATCATTGCCCTCAACTTTCTCGATCGCTCTCTCTTTCAATGTCTCAATCAAATCTACTATGATTGATTCATCTTAGAGAGAGATCGTGTGTTCGTGTTTATGATTTTTGGCTTTGAAGAAAACCTGCACATCAGAAGTTGAAGGTATTCATTTTATTCATCTCTTTCAATCCATCCTAACAATGGCTTTGTAATTGAAAGAAATTGCTTATGAATTGCCAGGATTAACGCAAATGGAAGACGCTACATATACGATGGGGTCAACAGCATACAACATGAGACGCCGTCCTCTGCATACCTGTGGCGTTGCGGTATTAGCAATTACTCGAAGCATCTTCGCAAGAACCCTAGAATTTGATGGACCCCTTGGTGCTCTAATAGAACCCTAGCCAAAAGGGGTTCTTTTTTGAAGCCTGCGATCTTTGCGTTTGATGTATTATTGGCTTGCTATCTCTCCTTCATAGACGATCATGCTCTCGTGCCTATGATCATAATTTCCCCATCTTCTAATCATTTCTTCAATCAAGTAGATAATGCGGTTTTTCTTGTGGAAAAATTGCCTGAAAAGTTTGACGATCTGATCAACAAGCTCCCCGGGATACTTCAACGATTTCCATTGATGAATCGTGCAGTATTGTTGTGTTTATTAAGTGGGTTAATTCACTTATTGTTGTGTTAACATTGGAGCATTCAAAACTTCCAATGAAAAGGAAACTAGGTCTACTTTCAACAACATTGCAGAAAGAGAAGAGTTTTCTACAGACAGTAAAAAGAGAGATGAAGATAATAAACACTCAAGGAGAAACAGAAGAAAAAGAGCAACAAGAAGAGACAGCTTTGTGAGCCAAGATCGTGGCCGAATAGAACAGCAAGAGAGGACTGTGGGGAAGAGCATATACACTGAGGATCCAATACAGCAGCTATTCGTCGGATGGCAGGTTCCCAGGACTGGTGAAACCTTTATAATGCGTACTAAATCGAGTTCCTTATAGATGATCATCATCAAATACTCTTCCAAGTTTTTACCAAATTTAAAAGCTTTTTGTATATTATTGGATCATCAAATACTGTTCTGATTGCAGTTTGGGGCCATTAGTTATATCTTGATCATGATTTAGGGTTCAGCTGATGTAAGTAAAACCTTCTTCGTGTCTTCTTGAATTTGGAGATGGAAATAAATCAATGTCATTGTTGTGTTTTCTGCATTTCCCCAAGAGATGTTAATACTGCATGTTGTTTGTAGGGCTCAAACTGTTTCTATCGGTTTTGGACCCGGGTTTTTTACTACGGTTATTTCTGTTATCTTCGTCTGTCATAAAAAGATGTATCATCTTTGGTACCAACTGAAGTATATGTATAGAATTACAAGAAAGGGTAGATAACTGTCAACTGTACATGTTCTATAGCAACAAAAATGGGTAAGAACAGGACAAACAAGGAAGAAGATAGATTAAAGCACAAAACGAAGATACACATACAAATTACAAAATGTTATTTACATTGTTCTGGATCTAGGGATCACTTGCGACTGGCGTAGTGCCGATTCTTTCGAAAGAAACTGAGTGCTCTTCCAAGCTTCCTTGTTGAAGCAGATTTTACTAATGGACTGTGGTTCAGGCTCTGTTTCTGGTTCTCGCTGACCCCATTACGGACTTTATGGGCTCTGGTGCGGGCTGCTGTGGTGGAGGCTCTGGCTGCCTATGCTGCCGAAAAAGCATCAGAAGCTTCTGAGACTTGTCTCTTCCTCTGGGGTCCCGTTTACGGAT
>NCTC01003578.1:43813-115546 GCA_002319775.1 Fagopyrum tataricum
CCGAGTTTGAAAATCTAGAAAGGATCGAAAATGCTTATTGACGAACAACAAAACATAATTTTAGGTGCTAAGCCCAATTGCAAGAATCGGGTGCCATGGGTGCGTCAAAGTGAGTCCGCGGGTGCGGCTAAATGAGACCTTGGGTGCCACTGAGTGGAGGGCCACTTGTGCGGTGCTTCCGCGGTGGCGGTAGCAAGCGTGCTCAATGTGAGTGATTTTCGACGATCGGTTATGGAGAAATGGCAAGGTTTGAGGTGGTTTAGTGGTGGTGTGGCATTACACAAATGGTTGTGTTGGTGATAATGGAGGTGTAGGTGAAGTTTTGTGATGGAGAATGTATAGTTGGGGTAGAAGTTTCAAGATTTGAGAAAGACGGTGGATGGTTATGTTGGAGGATGTGATATCGTTTGGGTTTATTTGTTTTAAGATTCAACCGCTATATATTGTGTAAGAAAGAAAAATTTAGGATTTCTATCCATTTTTGGAACCCTCTTTCCATTATTTATTTGACTCTGGATCTTTTACCGTGGGTGCAGCCAAGGAGGGTTGCGGGTGTAGTCATAGTAGGCCGCGGGTAAGGCTTCATCCGGACGCAGGTGCGGCCTCACATCTTCTGGTTCTTTGGTTCCTTCTTCTGGATCCTCCAAGTTGCCTCCCGAGCTCGCCTTTCTTTTACGTCGTTGGCTCAACATAAACTCTTGTCAGTCCATCCGAAAGTCATCTTATGCTCTAATAGTGTCTCCTCATGCTTCTCCGCTGCTTCCTTTGACAAGTTGTTAGTAACAATGAATGGCCCATTATCATCTGAAAGACCGTGTTTACGGTGGAATGAAGGTTCCTTGAGGAGACACTAACAGCATATGCATCACGTTCACCTATTTTCTCATGCACGTGTTTAGTCAAATCATGGTTTATGGGGTTGTCATCTCCATTATTTCCAATGATAGAATGCGACGCATCGTTTTTAGACATATTACGCACATATTAGTCAATAGGTTTAATGATATTAATGGAGCATATATTATTAACCGGATGTTTCATGGTATCATATATGTCATATACAACCACCTCTCCATCAAATTCCATAGTGAGTTTACCACTAACATAGTCGATCTTTGTTTTAGTAGTTTTCAGAAATGGCCTTCCTAACAAGATAGGTGCAACATGCATATCAGATTCCATGTTTGTCAACCAGGAATATTTATTTGTCAACTTTAACCAAAACATCTTCAATTATACCCTTAGGGTGAACATTAGACCCATCTGCTAGTTGTACACTTATTCCGGTTTCATAAAATGACCGAGACCAAGCGATTCACACAAATAATAAGGTAAAACATTGATTGATGCTATTAAGTCAAGCATGGCTTTATCAATATGTGTTTCACCTATTATGCAAGGAATGTTTATCATACCCAGATTTGTGAACTTTTTCGGCATTATTTTTGGTAGGACCGCGGAGACATGCTCACTCACTAACTTCAATAGGGGGATGTTTACCTTGCACTTGGAGAACGTCTCGAGGAGTTCTTTATCCTCCATAACCCTTTTGTCATTCAACGGTTCAAGGAAGGAGGCCGGTGGCTTCTCAGAGTAGAGAGGAGAGAAGTATGGATGGACATAAGTATCCACATAGGGTTGTGTTTCCTTGTTCGTGGGTGCGGCGATTTCCTCTGATTTTTTCTCCACTTCGTATTGTTAGATCTAGGAAAATATTTTCAACTTCATTCCGCTTCGGAGCGTCAAGGTACTAACATTATCGCTCGGATTTACTGCCCTTTGAGATGGTATGTTCCTCAAGGTTCAAGCTTCAAGTCGAATGATTGCTTCCTCAATTTTCCCTATTTGCTTTTTTCATATTCTTGATGCTAGATTCCGTGCTTTTGACATAGGTAGAAAATTGTATGGTTAAAACTTAAAGCATATCCTCAGTTGTTTCATGTCTACCTGATCTATGTTGTTGTTTGTTCAGTGACAACCTTTTAATGAGTGTATAATGTCCCCACACAACCCTAAGTATAAGGTCGTGACTAGATTTCAAGGTCTTACTTCCCAAATAACTATGTTATCTACTTCTCACTCTAAGAACCCAACTAGATAAAACAAGTGTTGTAAAATTAAAACAAAAGATTGTGATCAAATGATCAACCAAAACACTTCAAGAGTGGTGAGTAACTGAGATCAATCGAGTTGGACTAGGTAACTTCAATCGAGTTACCAGTCAACTGCAATTGAGTCAAATTCCCGTAGCTTTCAAATCGTCCGAATAAAAAACAAAGTATGCAATCAAGTGATATCAAATTATGAAACAATTAGGGGTTGGAGACTTATTCTCCCAATCTCTTGCTAATGCAATGCGAAAACATGATATTATGTCATAGCGTGAGAACTATTTGCTCAAGTCATAAATTAAATGATGCTAAACGGTAGTATGCATATTTCGGCAAGTGATTAATCTTAGCATAAGTCATTCAAACATCAAGCGTCACATGGTGTTTGATATTCACAAGATGTGAAACAACTACGGTCACTACTTGAACTCAACTCGAGATAAACAAGCATCACATGGTGATTGCTATTATGCAAGTATAAAACGAATTGATGTAGCATAGATTAACACTTTGCAAGCAAGTAATCAATGAAAACCTCACATGGTGTTTTCTATTGGCGTGATTGAAATACAAACTCTAGAAAATGTAGGGACCTAAACTGTAACATCCGGAATTTTATTAATTTTATTCCGGACTTGGAGCACTTTGTAGTTATCCCGTAATCCCGAGATGCCGAGAGCTGGGATTTATTCCTAAGAAAATCCCGAGCCGACTCGTCGTTTTTCCTCTTTTTCCCGCTTTTCGACCCTTCGTTCCGGGTCGAAGTGACAAGGGGTCATTTCCGACCCCTCGTTCCGGAGTGATGTGACATGACAGCTGTTGTCCCCTCTCCCTTGACAGCCTTGTATAACACCCCAAATCCACGGGACTCGGGATGCTACGGGCGAGACCTCACAATGGGTCCCGACCCTTAGCTTGACAACAATTTCACCGAACCTTCCAACAAGGCACAAATAAAGGCGAAAACTTAAAACGTTTTTAGTGTATGCGAAAGCCCGAAAAGTGACAAAAACAAGATGGAAACTTAGCCGAGTCCTCAAAACAATACAACCCGATACGGAAATCTAAACATACAATAACATCCACGAACTAACAAGATAACAAATAACCCAAAAACCATCCCCGTCCTATAATGTACGGAGACCCCGGCTGTCCACTCCTCCACCTCACTCGGCGGCGTCCCTAACCTGCAAGTCATCTACAAAACGGTTTAAAACCGTTAGCTCATATTCTAGGCATTAGAAAAGCGGTGAAGGCACAGACACATATATAACACAAAACATAAATCACACAAGTCCGGTTTATTATCTTTTTATTATTAAGTCATATCCCGTTCTAATTCAACTTCGGTTGTGACACGAGACCACCGTGGTCTCGCCTCGGTCCCTACTTACCAGCAAGGAGTGGCACGGATGCACCCGCCCGTATACCCGCCGGGCTAGTCGCCAAGATCCTCCTAGCCCCAGTCAAGGCTAGGAAGTGATGTCACTGCCCGTTATCATACACTTGGGCCAACATACATATAAGGTCGGTGGTCCTAATTTACCGGTTTAATTGTTTATAACAAGAACATAAACACACACCACCAAACACACATCAATGCTAATACATAAAATACGAGCTAAGTAAGTCCGAAGACTTACCTCGTCACCAAACCCAAGTCACCACACTCTAGCTTCCCTTAAGGAGGAAGCCCACAACCTGCTCACAAGAGATATGCATATCAATACATACTCACTCTCAAGAAGTCTTGGACTTCACTCTTAGTGATCTATGCAAGATCACCTAACCCTCAAACTAGGAATGCATCCTAGGTCCCAATTACTCACCACACACTCTCCACACATGAAACAACCCACAACAATTCATAATTCCACAAGATATTAATCCTCAACCAAAGAGGCACAAGCTAGCCTAGAAGATCCATCATGCTCACATGCTCATATCTATCACTTACATCGAGCTTTAAGGGCTCCTAGGTTCACAACCACTAAGTGACATTCTCAAACTACTCTAGGCCATCCTAAGCATGCTACTAACATGGTTCAACAACAATACTAAGGAAGGAACGAAGAGGAAAGGAGAGGAGGAACCTACTGTCGAAGAAACGCAGTCGCGGAGTCAAGCTGGCACCCCGGCGGAGCAGGAGCCGCCCCTGCGGAACCAGAGGCCGCCCCCTGCGGCGCAGCCGGCCGCACCCGCGGTGTAAGGGAGCTGCCCCGCGGACGTCGTGTCCTAGAGCCCCGGAGCCGCCCCCGCGACCGTGCCGAGCCGCGTCCGCGGCTGTGCTAGGTCGTGAGCCTGCCGCCGCCCCCGTGGCCATGCCGAGCCGCACCCGCGGCGGTGCTGTGCCGCTCCCGCGGCAGTGCTGTGCCGCTCCCGCGGCCGTGTTGAGCCGCCACTGCGGTCGTCCGCGCACGCGGCCGTGATGATCCGCCCCGCGGTCGTTCTGCAGAACGTCGTCTTCTTTTTCTTCGATCGTGGATCCTTGGCTCCAATGTCCTTCTTCTCTTGCTGGATCTTCTCCAAACACCCATCACTGGTCTTAGGCACCTCTCCTTGACCTAATCGAGCTAAGAACCTATGCATGCAAAGAGTTGGGCAAAAACTCCTGAATATCTTCCTCCATAGCCATGGATGAAGGAGGGAAGAAGAAGAAGGGAAAAACAGCAAGGAAGATAGATGAGAGAGAGGAAGGAGCTTACCAACAGATCTGGAATGCCTCTCCAAGCTGTCCACAGCAAGATCTCCACACAAAATGGAAGAAGAGAAGAGAAAGGAGAGTGGAAGAAAGAACGACGTGAAATGAGGGAGAGGAGAGAGAGGGATGGGACACAAGGTTGAAAAGGGGTGTGGGGATTAAGAGGTCAGCTGACCTCTTGTCCCTCACCACGGACCGAGGGGTCGGAAATGACCCCTTGGCATTTTTAACCCGGAACGAAGGGTCGGAACGCGGATAAAGAGGAAAAACGACTAGTCGGCTCGGGATTTTTCTTAGCTGCAGAGGGATTTGGTGGGTTTAGAGTTGGATATCCAGTTCCCGGGTACGGACTGTTGTTTGTCCGAGTTGGAGGTACTACCTGACCTGTCCGGAGAGATCCTGCAGAAGCAAGATCGAGCATTAGAGACGGAGGAGAACTTCACCCACCGCCCATGCCACAGTGGAAGTGGGAGGACATATCCACAATTGTTAGATTGTGAGATTACATGGAATACCGAAGACCATCATCTCGGACAGGGACAGGCGTTTTACCTCAAGGTTTTGGCACGCGTCGATGGGGATGGCAACCGTATGAGGCATTGTACTCCCTTATGTTGGGATGAGCGGGGGAGTTTTAGCGTTGTAGCTCCAGATCAGGTACAAGACGACATGGCGAGAGTCACTTTGATCCGAGAGAGGATGTTGACTGCGCAGAGCCGTCAAAGGTCGTATGCGGATATGAGGTATAGACCTCTCGAGTTCAGGGTAGGAGGTCAGGTGTGGTTGAGGGTATCACCGACGCGGGGCGCCAGGCGATTCGGCATTAAGGGGAAGTTAAGCCCCCGATATGTCGGTCCATTCAAGATCTTGGAGAAAGTCGGTGAGGTGGCATAACGGTTAGCATTGCCACCTCGGTTAGAAGGTATACATCCGGTATTTCATGTCTCTCAGCTGAGACAGTACATACACGACCCGAGACACACAAACAGTCATGAGGACCTAGTGGTCGGGCCGGACCATACTATTGCTAAGCACCCGATAGCAATTTTAGAGCGGAGTACGAGACGCCTTCGATCGAAGGAGATACTGATGTTGAGGATTCAGTGGTTGAGGCGAGGAGCCGATGAGGCTACATGGGAGACGGAGGATAGTATCTGGAGGAACTATCCTGAGTTTTACGCAGATTTAACGACATCGATAGGACCGGCGGGTTAGCCCCGAGATCTTCCGTGTTTGTTCTGTGTGATTATGTGATTTTGTTTGTGATATTTCTACCTTGCGAGGTCTTGATGTGATGCGATCTGTACACTTGGATTAGAGCCGATAGTATAAGTTTTATGAGTTCCACGGGGTTACGAGACGGGTTGGTTGGAGAGTGTTGGGTTTAGCAAGTTTCGGGACGAAACTTGTTTTTGGGGGGGTTAGTTGTAACGTCCGGAACTTTATTAATTTTATTCCGGACTTGGAGCACTTTGTAGTTATCCCGTAATCCCGAGATGCCGAGAGCCGGGATTTATTCCTAAGAAAATCCCGAGCCGACTCGTCGTTTTTCCTCTTTTTCCCGCTTTCCGACCCTTCGTTCCGGGTCGAAGTGACAAGGTGTCATTTCCGACCCCTCGTTCCGGGGTGATGTGACATGACAGCTGTTGTCCCCTCTCCCTTGACAGCCCTTGTCCCCTCCCTCTCTCTCTCCTCTCTTTCTCTTTCACGTGAGTTTCCTTCCCTCACTCTTCCTCTCTTTGCTCTCTTGGCTTCCATTCTCTTCTTCCATTTTGTGTGAAGATCTTGGTGCTGGACAGCTTGAGGAGGCTCCAAATCTGTTGGTAAGCTTCTCCCTCTTCCTTCCTTCTACTCCATGGCTGCTCATCCTTTTCTTCTTCCCTCCTTCATCCATAGCCATGGATGAAGCTTTTGAGAGGTTTTTACTCAACTCTTTGCATGGCTGCGTTCTTAGCTCGATTAGGTCGTGGAGAGGAGCCTAAGATCAGTAGGGAGTGTTTGGAGAAGACCCAGCAAGGAAATGAGGACTTTGGAGCCAAGGATTCACGAGCGAAGACGAAGAAGATGACGTTCTGCACAGAACCCGCGGGGGCGGCTCAGCACAGCCGCAGGGGCGGCCCATCACAGCCGCTGCGGCGGCCAGCACCGCCGCTGGGGCGGCTAGCACCGCCGCAGGGGCGGCTCCAGGGCTCCAGGACACGGACGGCGCGGGGGCGGCTCCTTCCGCCGCGGGTGCGGCTGGCAGCGCCGCTGGGGGCGGCTCCTGGTTCCGCAGGGGCGGCCTCTGTTTCGCCGGGGCGCCGGCTTGACTCCGTGGCTGCGTTTCTTCGACAGTAGGTTCCTCATCTCCCTTCCCCTTCGTTCATTCCTTAGTATTGTTGTTAAATCATGTTAGTAACATGCCTAGGATGGATCTAGAGTAGCTTGAAATACCATTTAGTGGTTGTGAACCTAGGAGCCCCTAAGGCTCGATGTAATTGTTGGATATGAGCATGTGAGCATGATGGATCTTCTAGGCTAGCTTGTGCCTCTAGGGTTGAGGATTAATATCTTTGAGGTTATGAACTGTTTGGTGTTACTTTCATGTGTGGAGAGTGTGATGAGCATGATAGAACTAGTAGGCTTTTACTCGTTCTTGAGTTTTGAGTATGATCATATTAGAGTTAGTAGGTTGTTTACATATCTCCTCATGCGTTGAGTGAGATGTGAGTATGAGAGATTCTAGGATGTGGTCCTAGAATGAGAGTCAAATGATCTTGCGTAGATCATTTGTGTAGAAGTCTTAGACTTCTTGAGTTGAGCGGGTTTTGATGGTTATCTTGTTGTGAGCAGGTTGTGTGCGTCTTCCCAAGGGAAGCAAGGGCATTTGTGAGTTAGCTTTGGGACGAGGTAAGTCTCCGGACTTACTTAGCTCGTATTCTATGTATTAGCATTGATGTGTGTTCGGTGGTATGTGTTTATGTTCTTGTTATAACAATTAAACCGGTAAGTAGGACAACCGACCTTATGTATATTTTGGTCCAAGTGTATGATAACGGGCGGTGACATTCTGCTTGGCTCTGTGTGAAGCTTAGGAGGATCTCGGCGATTAGCCCGGCGGGTGATATGGTCGGGTGTATCCGTACCATTCTTTTCCGGTAAGTGGGGACCGGGGCGGGACCACAGTGGTTCTCGTGTCACAAACCGAAGTTGAATTAGAACGGAATACGACGTAATAATAAAAAGATAATAAACCGGATTTGTGTGTTTTAATGTTTTGTGTTATGTATGTGTTTGTGCCTTCACCGCTTTTCTAATGCTTAGAATATGAGCTAACGGTTTTAAACCGTGTTGTAGATGGCTTGCAGGTTAGGGACGTCGCCGAGTGAGGTAGAGGAGTGGACAGCCGGGGTGTCCGTACATTATATGACGAGAATGTTTTTTAGTCATGTTTCATATTGTTGTTCATGGATGTTGTCGTACGTTTGGACTTCGTATCAGGTTATATTGTTTAGAGGAATCGGCTGAGTTTCCACGTTCTAGTCCCTACATTTCGGTTTTCGCATACATAATAAACGTTTTCGAGTTTTGCCTTTATTTGTGCCTTGTTGGAAAGGTCCGGTGAAATTGTTGTCAAGCTAAGGGTCGGGACCCATTGTGAGGTCTCGCCCGTAGCTCCCCGAGTACCGCGGATTTGGGGTGTTACAGCCTGCGCCGTGCCTGCGTTGCCTGCGGCCGCTGTCACCGCGCCTGCGTTGCCTGCGGCCGCTGTTACCGCGCCTGCGGCTAAGTCTTGCCGCGCATGCGATTGCTTGCTCCCCCCCTGCGTCTCTTTGTCACGCACGCCGTGTTGTCCTTCAGATTGGAGTGGACCAGGTTGAGAGTTGATCATAGTTGAGAATACTTCGAGATTGAGGTAATTCTATAGGACTTACTTAGCTGACATCTCTATATTGGATGTTGCATGAGTGGTGTATGTTTATGCTTGCTAGCATGTGATTACCGAGCTATGGTCTATTGACTGCCCACTGTAGGGCTGTGACAACCTTTCCCTATCACATCCCGCTGGGAGTCTGGGAGGTTCTCTGTGGATAAGTCAGACTTTGTATACGGGATGGACATGGAACACTCCCATTGGGTATACGTGAAGTGTGCCGGATCCACTCTAGCTGGCTATAGCCCACAGAGGCGAGGGTTATATTCCTCGTGTCACTTATGTTCATATACCGACTTATATATATCGTATGAGTGATGGATTATTTATATAAAGATAATGATCCTGGTAAATGTGTGATATCATGCTGAAGTGTTTGTTATTTCTGATATGTGACTGTGCTTATCTTCATTCTATATATGTGTATGGTTAGCTAACGGTTTTATACCGTGTTGTAGATCCCCTTGCAGGTTAGGAGAACTGCAGAGTGATCTAGAGAGGGTTATCTGCTGAGGGCTCCGTACACTAGGTCGTCCTCGTGGGATTGGGATCTTTTGATCTTGTATATATTTGTTATATTTTGATTGTACTCAGCAGTACTCTGTATAACCTTTTTAGATATATATTCAGTTTTTATGGTTTGGTTTTATAATCTATATGTACCTTGTTGTAAGATCAGTAAAATTGTTGTCATGCTAGGGTCAGGATCCATTGTGAGATCCTAGCCTAGTAGCGCCTTGAGTCCTACGGATTCAGGGTGTTACAATATGTTCACGATTTTTTTCAATTATTAGGTTCTCTCTGTGAAGACGTATTTTAAATTTATAAGTCGTTAAAATACCTAGTTTAAAATTATAGGTCGTTAAATTGTATAAGTTATAGTTATAGGTGGCTAATTTACTATGTTAAAATTAAAGGTCGTTAAAATACGTATTTTAAATTTATAGGTCGTTAAAATACCTAGTGTAAAATTATATGTCGTTTAAATTGTATAGTTATAATTATAGGTGGTTAATTTACTATGTTAAAATTATAGGTCGTAACATACGTATTTTACATGTATAGGTCGTTAAATGTCAACGTTATAATTATAGGTGGTTAAATTACAATGTTAAAATTATAGGTCGTTAAATTACCTAGTTTAAAATTATATGTCGTTAAATGTCTAAGTTATATTTATAGGTGGTTAAATTACTATGTTAAAGTTATATGTCGTTACAATACATAGTATAAATATATAGGTCGTTAAATGTCTATGTTATAATTATTGATGGTTAAATTACTATGTTAAAAGTATAGGTCGTTAAAATACCTAGTTTAAAATTATATGTCGTTAAATGTCTAGTTTATGATTATAGGTGGTTAAATTACTATGTTAAAGTTATAGGTCGTTAAAATACCTAATTTAAAATTATATGTCGTTAAATGTCTTGATTATAATTAAAAGTGGTTAAATTATTAAGTCAAAATTATAGGAAGTCAATGCTTTTAATTTAATTTGATAACTTTATTTGTTAACTTTTAAACTCTATTATAGGAAGTCAATAATCTTAATTAATTCTATCAATAAGTTACCATTTATTTAGGTTAATCACGAACGTCCATCTAATTCAATCTAACGGATATTAAGAGTCCCTACTCCCCACTTTAAGAGAGGTTCTTACATGATCTTATCCCTATATATATATATATATATATATATATATATATATATATATATATATATATATATATATATATATATATATATATATTGTAAATATATAAATTGGTCTCAATAATAATATTTTATTAGAAATTTGTCACAGTAAATGAATAGATGTTCATAATAATATTTTATTATAAGTTTCATTTGAAGATATAAATTTTTATAAATGTGATTATAAGTTGGTCTCAATAATAACCTTTTATTAGAAATTGGTCTCATTTCATCATAATCTTTAACTATAAGTTGGTCTCATTTATAGATATAGATTTTCATAAATATGATTATAAGTTGGTTTCAATAATAATTTGTTATTATAAATTGGTCTAGTTTGAATGAACAAATTGT
Source organism: Fagopyrum tataricum (assembly GCA_002319775.1). Lineage (NCBI taxonomy): Eukaryota > Viridiplantae > Streptophyta > Magnoliopsida > Caryophyllales > Polygonaceae > Fagopyrum > Fagopyrum tataricum. The sequence continues at coordinate 54,592 of NCTC01003578.1, forward strand.
TCATAATAATCTTGTATTATAAGTTGATCTCATTATCAAATATAGGTTTTTATAAGTTAGTCTCAATAATAATATTTTTTAGAAATTGGTCTCATTTAAATAAATTGATCATGTTACATAGTAATAATTAAATACTTAGGCAAAACAATGAATATATCATTTTCACTTTGTTTACAACGTACACATTGAATCCAAAGTTGTAGATTTGGGGATCTCCTTTCACGGTCATCCTCGCTTTCCATCACCCGGCAATTACTCTCTTCCAATTCATTCATCATCGCCATCGTCACATTCGATCCGCTATTTGTTAGTCCTTACCATCCAACACCCATAAACCTTTCCTCTTTGAGTTTCCCCCTTCAATTGCCGAGTACTTCTACCGATTCTTTATTTACGGTGGGTAACGAATTGAACAAGTAACTCCAGGAAGCTTGTCTCGCTTTTCCACAATTGATGCCGAGTTTGTACGTCTCTTTCATCTTCGGGTGCAACAAGAACATGTGCTCGTTCGTCCTCTCCTCTTCTAGAAGCGTAGGAGGATAGGAGCATCGATCACCATCACCGTCGTCCGTTCAAGTCGGCTTTGTCAACATCAAGCATTCCTTGTTGCTTTTATGTTGGTTCTTGATGCAAGAGCATCTCAAGACCTAGTGTAACACCCCGAATCCGTAGGACTCAAGGTGCTACTGGGCTAGGATCTCACAATGGTTCCTGACCCTAGCCTGACAACAAGTTTACTGAATCTTACAACAAGGCACCGATAGATTAAATACAAAACATCAAACTGATATAAAAGTATCAAAAGGTTTATACAACGTGTTGTTGAGTACAAACAAAACATAAATATATACATGATCAAAAGATCCCATATCCCACGAGAATGACCAAGTGTACGGAGCCCTCAGCAGATCACCACTCTGGATCACTCTGCAGTTCTCCTAACCTGCAAGGGATCTACAACACGGTATAAAACCGTTAGCTAACCATACACATATATGAGATGAGCATAAGCACAAGCACACGTCAGAAATACTAAACACCTCATCATGATATCACACATTTACCTAGTTTATTATCTTTATAAATATAGTCCAACACTCAAATCTTATATATAAATATCAATATGAATATATGTGACACGAGGAATATAACCCTCGCCTCTCGGTGGTAATGCCAGCTGGAGTGGTCAACCGGGACGACTCCTCCGTGTACCCTGAGGGAATGGAGACAGTGCCCGTTCCGTGTACCAGATCTGGATGTTCCGCAGAGAACCTCCCAGTCTCCCATAGGGATGAGTGGGCAAGGCTGTCACGGCCCTACAATGGGCGCGCACTAAACCATAGATCGGTAATAAACAAACCTCACATGCTACCAGGCATAAACACACACCACTCATGCATACATCCAATATAAGGATGGCAGCTAAGTAAGTCTTATGGACTTACCTCAACCTCAGAAGTCTCAAACCCAAACGGCTCCAACTCTGGAGATCAACACTGCCTAAACAAGGCATAACAACATATATTAAACTCATATCCATGACAGGGGTCACACCTAGACCCAAGGGATCCATAAGGATCATATCCTAACTCATAAACCTCAAAGCCATAACCGGCATAAACAATAACGTGATCGTCCTCATTCTATCCTCATAACATGCCTAGCATGGTACTAATTCCCTCATACTAGGAAAGGAAAGGATCTACACTACTCTAGGTAGATCCGGGACAAGACGCACCTGCGTGACAAAAGGGACGCAGGGGCGGAGCAAGACTCACCGCATGCGCGGGGACCGTGGCCGCTGGCAAGCGCAGGCGCGGAAGAACGCGGGCGCTGACGCTGGGACCGTTGCCGCAGGGGCGGCATCTTCTGGTCGCGGGCGCGGTGACAAGTTACCCGTAGGGGCGGCTACGCTGAGGCGCAGGGGCGGCGACTCTGCAGAACGTAGAGTCCCGTCTTCTCTTTCACTCTTCACGTGATCAAATCACGTCTTCTCCATTCCAAAGCCACATACAACCATATACATACACAACCCACATCAACATACATCTATACATACATCTAATCCTAAGCTAAGGAAGATGGAATCAAAGAAAGGAAGAAAAAGAACCAAGATCACTTACCACACTTGTGGTCCTAGCTTGCCAGGAAGATCAACACACACAATAGCTGGCTTCCAAGCTCAGCAACAACAACATCCATCATCAACATCATCAAACTCACATCAATTCTCTTCCAAACTCAAAGAGAAATCAACACAAGAATAAGGAGGGAGAAGGGAGAAGCAAGAAGGACGCAAGGTAGTTGGGAAATGAGATGGAAACCCTTGATCATAAGCCAAGGGAAGAATAAGAAGAGGAAAGAGTAAAGCACGGGTCAAGAGTCAACAAAGTCGGTTGCAGCCGCAAGAAACCGCGGGGCGGTTCCCTGAGCCGCGGGAGCGGGAACCCGCAGGGGCGGCACACAAGCCCGCGGGGGCGGCTAAGCCAAATCTCGGCCAAAGCCAATCTCGGCTAAAGTCAAATCTCGGTCCAAAAGACCAAGGCTCTTACATCTCTCCCCCCTAAAACCAAGTTTCGTCCCGAAACTTATACAATCCCAATAACCCTCGGACCCATATGCCGAGGTGCAACTCTCTCTACCGGAGGCATCACATCTCCGCACATCAGGTATCACTCTATAATCTCAAACACAAGCATGGAGGAAAATATCATCTCCAGCAACAAGGTCACTATACTATCCAGGGCATAGAGGAAAAACATCTCTAGCCAAACCATCAACACATCACAAGGGTGTAGAGGAGAAACATCTCTAGCCGTAACATCACATCGCAAAGGAATAGAGGAAAAACATCTCTAGCCGTAAGAAACCGTTGGGGGAGGTTCCCTGAGCCGCGGGAGCGGGAACCCGCAGAACACAAGCCCGCGGGGGCGGCTAAGCCAAATCTCGGCCAAAGCCAATCTCGGCTAAAGTCAAATCTCGGTCCAAAAGACCAAGGCTCTTTACACCTAGCACGAGTTGAGGTCATCATCATGGAAGCTAGGAGCCATGGAGTGTTGATCACTCTAAGAAGAAGAAGAGGGAGACTTAAACACATTTCTAGGAGAGAAATGAAAGCCAGGCCTAGAAATGGAATGAAGTCCATCTCTAGAAGAAATAAGAAGATCATTCCTAGAAGTGATGTGAAGACCATTTCCGGAGATACATTGAAGACAATTGATTGGAGATGGAAGATTACATGCAGATCATATGCATGAGAGATAACTATTGAAGTTAAGAATGCATATGAAGCACGGAGAATAAGCTGGCCTAGATACGCAAAGAGAAGGCCGATATTCACTTGGGAGAGACACAGGCGTACACGTGCATGCAAGAGCACGTATGCCTGGGCCAGAAGAGGAGCTCGAAGGAAGTGGCAGGAGCTGCGTGGATAAGAGGAGTTGGACGTTTTGAATATGTCTAGTTGGGCCTATTTTATTGTTAAATAAGGCCTTAATTAATCTATTATTTTCAGCCCATATTTGGACTATTTTAATATTGGACTTGCTTTTATTTATTTAAATAGTTTAGATAAGATCTAGATACGATCATATCTTTTAAGATTTGATCTTATCTTATCCTTCTACTTTGATCTTATCTTTTAAAGATTTGATCTTATATTTTAGCTAGATTGGGTGTAAGAGCCTTGACCTTTAGGAGCTGAGCCGCCCTTGCGGGTGCTTTGTGCTGCCCCTGCGGCTCAAGGAACCGCCCCTGCGGTTTCTTGCGGCTGTAGCTGGCTTTGTTCACCATTTGGACCCGTGCTTTACTCTCTTCCTTCCCTTCCTCCTTAAGTTTCTTCCTTGGCTTCTGATCAAGGGTTTCCACTTCTTTTTCAAGATTCTTCACGTCCTTCTTATCACCTTCCTTCTCCTTGGTCTTGTGTTAGATTCTCTTTAAGTTTGCAAGAGAGTTGTGGTGTGGCCTTGCTGAGGTTGATGTTGTGCATGGTTGCTGAGCTTGGGAGCCAGCTGCGTGTGTGTGGTTGATCCTTCCTTGTTGCCTAGGACCACAACTGAGTGTGTGTGGTTGATCCTTCCTTCCTTGCTGCCTAGGACCACAGCTGATTGGATGTGTATTGATAGTGGAATGTGTGTATATATGTATGTGTGTGGCTTTGGAATGATGAAGACGTGAAATCGTCAAGTGAGGAGCCGAAGAGGAATCGCGGGATCACACTCTGCACTGTCGCTGCCCCCGCGTCAATTGCCGCCGCCCCTACGGGATTCTGTCACCGCACCCGCGTCCCGAAGCCGTCGCCCCCACGGCCACGGTCACCGCGCCTGCGTCTGTGTGCCGCCGCGCCTGCGGTTGCCTTTGCTTCGCCCCTGCGTCCCTCTTGTCACGCAGGTGCGTCTTGTCCCGGATCTACTAGAGTAGTATGGATCCTTCCTTTCCTAATATGAGCGGGATAGTAGCATGCTAGGTATGTATATGAGGATAGAATGATGATGACTATGATATCGTTATATGCTGGTTATGGCTTTGAGGTTTAGTTGATTATCGAGGTTATAAGTTGGATATGATCCTTATGGATCCCTTGGGTCTAGGTGTGACCCCTTTGTTTGATAGGAGATTTGATATTTCTGTATGCCTTGTATAGGCAGTGCTGTTCTCCGGATTTGGAGCTGATCATATTTGAGAGTACTTCGAGGTTGAGGTAAGTCCATAGGACTTACTTAGCTACCATCCCTATATTGGATGTATACATGAGTGGTGTGTGATATATGCTTGATAGCATGTGATGATTGATTACTAACTACATATGGTTTAGTGACTGCCCATTGTAAGGCGTGACAACTTGTCCTTTTATCCCGTTGGGAGTTTGGAAGGTTCTCTGCGGGCAGGCCAGATCTGGTAAACGGGATGGGTACTGTCTCCACTCCCATAGGGTACACAGGGAAGTGATCCCAGATTACCACTCCAGCTGGCATTAGCACCGAGCGGCGAGGGTTATATTCCTCGTGTCACATATATATTCATATTTCGATATATATATACGATTTGAGTGATGGACGTTATAAAGATAATAAACCGGGTAAATGTGTGAAAGCATGATGATGTGTTATTATTCCCTGATGTGTGTTTGTGCTGATGTATTATCTTATATATGTATGGTTAGCTAACGGTTTTATACCGTGTTGTAGATCCTTTGCAGGTTAGGAGAGCTACAGAGTGATCCAGATGGAGTGATCCGTTGAGGGCTCCGTACACTAGGTTATGCGAGGGTTATGGGTTTTTGTATGTACAGTTATATGTTTTGATTGTACTCATCGGTTCTTATGTAAACCTTTTGATATATATATATATATATATATATATATATATATATATATATATATATACAGTTTGATGTTTTGGTTTTAATCTATCTGTGTCTTGTTGTAAGATCCAGTGAACTTGTTTTCAGGCTAGGGTCAGGATGATTATGTGTTTTTGATTCCCTGACTTGAGTGTTGGACTATATAAAGATGATTAACCGGGTAAATGTGTGACAGCATGATTATGTGTTTATGATTCCCTGACTTGTGTTTGTGCTTATGCATTATCTTATATATATGTGTATTGTTAGCTAACGGTTTTATACTGTGTTGTAGATGCTTTGCAGGTTAGGAGAACTGCAGAGTGATCCAGATGGGGTGATCCGCTGAGGGCTCCGTACACTGGGTTATTCGAGGAATATGGGTGATTTTATGATGTACAGATATATGTTTTGGTTTGTACTCAGTGGTCTTTTGTAAACTCTTTTGATATGTATATATTACAGTTTGATGTTTGGTTTTAATCTATATGTGCCTTGTTGTACGATCTAGTGAACTTGTTGTCAGGCTAGGGTCAGGATCCATTGTGAGATCCTAGCCCAGTAGCGCCTCGAGTCCTGTGGATTCGGGGTGTTACAAAGTTGGTATCAGAGCCTTAGGTTGACAACAATGGCACTTGCAATCTGCAATAATGGTCGAATAGATAAATAAACAGAACCCGAAAGGGGTCTGACTTTTCGAAAGGTTTTGGTTTTGAAATGAGTACAAATGTTTTGGGATAGTGTGTATGGGAAGCCATCACCCCTCTGAATATCTTGACAGTATAGATATATATAGATATTACCTTATGTGATGTTGTGATTGATCTTATAAATATCTATACATATGGCATATATATTGCCTTCTAAGTTAGGTTTATACCCTGCAGATGGTTCAGACTAGAGCCTTATCTGCAGTTGGACGAGGTAGGGGTAGACACACTTTAGGTAGAGGACGGGGTAGGATTCCCGCTGTTGATCCACGTGCAACCGAGGAGATTCACGAGGATGTTGCTGAGAGTGCCGTTCGTGAGACTAGGAACGGGGCAGCTGAGAGACAAGGATCACAGAGAGTCCAGTGAGATGACTCGGATCATGTCTCTATGGATGGACCAGCGTTCCGTGCATATATCAGAATTTGGAGGAGGCTGCCAAAGCAGGTAGACGTGCCCCTGATCTGCCAGCACAAGAGGGATCATCTAGGAGATCCCATGGGGTTACTCAGGTGCCATTTGTACCGACACGTGCTGCTGAGATTCCTCAGATTCCAGAGGAGCATAGAGGGCCTCGACCAGATACTTGGTTGAAAGCATTTCATCAGATGGGTGTACCCCCTTTCTCTGGGAAGGTGGGGCTAGAGGTGTAGTTGTGGATTGGACATATAGACTCAGCTCTGGAGTCTATTAGATGTCCAGCAGACAGACAGATAGAGTTGGTGCATACTCTATTCAGAGACTTGGCACAACACTGGTGGAGGTCTGTACGGGGTCAGGTCACCAATTATGACCAGATGAGGACTATGATCAGAGAGCGTTTCTACCCTGCCTCATTTAGGAGGGAGAAACTGCGGGATTTTGTTGAGGCTGGCTTCGAGGATGTATCAATCTCATAGGCTATTAGGAGGTTCCAGGAGGAGCTGGCTTTGCTGGGTCCAGCTACACCTCCTGTAGATTAGCATGTGTATCTTTTCTCCCGACGACTGAGGGATACTACCCGGACCTATATGGCGGGATTTCATTGTGAGTCTCTGATGGATTATCAGGACATAGCTTCCGATTATGAGAGGGAGCGGACTGGACAGAGGAGAGCTTCTCAGGCCGGAGGGTCTGAGAAGAGACAGCGTATCGGGCATACCAGTGGTATTGGTGGAGCTGCTAGTGTTGGGCGAGGCCAGAGTCGCCAGAGTCATCCCTCATCTGCACTAGTTACAGATAAGGGACGACAGTGTTCCAACTGTGGTGGGTATGGACATATAAGACCAGAGTGTACGAGGCAGACAGTGTTATGCTACACTTGTGGCAGACCAGGTCATAGGGCTGTCTTTTGTAGATAGGGTGGAGCATCATCTCAGCAGGGTTCTTCTCCTGCTAGTGTAGCGGGAGGTGGGCAAAGGCCACCTCAGCAGCAGCAGACACAGGGACAGTAGAGAGTCCCAAATCGTCCTACTACTCAGGGATCTGCTCCTAGGCCGAGTAGAGGTAGAGGTCGGGGTGGGAGTACCACTGACACAAACGGACCACAGGGTAAAATTTTTGAGCTGAGAAGTGCAGAGGAGCCAGCTGCACCGACTGCTACATGTATCATTCTGATTCATGGTTTACCTATTAGAGTTTTATTTGATACGGGTGCTACGCATTCTTTTATATCCGATGCATGTGTAGAGCGTTTGAGTTTAGATATGACTGGGGGGATACCCTTTAGTATAGGGTTAGCAGATGGTAGTAGGGTCAGAGGTACCCGTGAGATCCGTGATTGTCCCATTTCTGTAGGGACTCGTGTGCTACTTGTTGACTTCTTTGGCTTGCCATTAGTGCATGAAGAAGTCATTTTAGGAATGGATTGGATGGATAGGCATCAGGCAGTATTAGTTGTAGGTAGGAGGACTGTAGCCCTCTCTACCGAGTTAGGCCAGATAGAGGTTTTCCGAGGTTGGGACCTTGGAAAATCAGGTATGGTTATCAGTGCGATACGGGCAGCGAGACTGATTGCACAAGGTTGTGAGGCCTTCTGGTGTTATGTCATGAAGGAGGGGGAGAGTCCAGCATTAGAGGATATTTCAGTGGTCTGCGAGTTTACAGATGTATTTGTTGAGCCGTCCAGTTTGCCGCCTCAGAGGAGCGTGGACTTTGGCATTGATTTAGAGCCTAGTACGAGACCGATCTCGAAGGGCCCATACCGGATGGCGCCTATCGAGATGTTGGAGCTGAAGAAGCAACTCGAGGAGTTGGCTGAGAAGGGCTTCATCCGCCCTAATGTATCTCCCTGGGGAGCACCTGTCCTCTTCGTACGGAAGAAGGACGGATCGTTGAGATTGTGTATTGATTACAAAGGGCTGAACAAGGTGACAATCAAGAACAAGTATCCATTACCGTGTATTGATGACTTGTTAGATCAACTTCAGGGAGCGACAACATTCTCCAGGATTGACCTGCGTTCAGGGTATCACCAGCTGAGGGTGAGAGAGCAAGATGTGCACCATACGGCGTTTCGGACCAGATATGGACACTACGAGTTTGTAGTGATGCCATTTGGGCTTACGAATGCCCCAACAGTTTTTATGGAGTTGATGAACAGCATATTCATCGACTTCCTGGATCAGTTTGTGGTAGTCTTCATTGATGATATTTTGGTGTACTCTCGCAGTCGAGAGGAGCATGCAGGGCAGCTGAGGACTGTGTTACAGGTTTTACAGGATAGAGAACTTTATGCTAAGTTCTCTAAGTGTAAGTTCTGGATGCCAGAGGTAGCATTCCTGGGTCATGTTGTTTCTGCCGAGGGGATCAAGGTTGATCCGGAGAAGATCGACTCAGTAGCAGCCTGGACGACACCGACGAACGTCAAGGAAGTACGTAGCTTTCTTGGCCTAGCCGGTTATTACCGACGCTTTTGTGGAGGGATTTTATGTGATTGCCCGTCCAGTAACGAGTCTGCTGAGAAAGACTACCAGATCTGTATGGTCTGAGCAGTGTATGCAGAGTTTTGAGGGGTTGAAGAGACGTCTGACTTTCTCTCCTATTTTAGCACAGCTAAAGATTACAGAGGATTTTGTGGTTTACAGTGATGCATCCAAGCTAGGCTTGAGCTGATCAAGGACTTTGATCTGGAGATTACGTACCATCCGGGGAGGGCGAATGTTGTCGCCGACGCCATGAGTAGGAAGACGCCTCTAGAGAAGGCGATTGCGAGACTTACAGTTCAGCCTCAGCTGCAGAGATATTTGCTCTGTTTAGAGTTGGACATCTAGTTTCCTGATGAGGATGCCCAGCTGAGTACTTTAGAGGTCCTCCCTGATCTGTTGAGTGAGATCCAACAGAAGCAGGGGACCTGCCCGACATTGATGCGGATCCGAGAGAGGATGTCCCGGGATGAGGCACCACAGTTCTCCATAGGAGCAGATGGAGTGATGAGACGCCGCGATAGCAGCTGTGTACCCGCTGATGCGGAGTTGAGATAGAGGATACTACAGGAGGCTCATTGTACGCCTTATTCAGTACACCTAGGTACGAGTAAGATGTACCAGGATTTGAGACGTTCATATTGGTGGGGAGGGTTGAAGCCCGATGTGACCAGATTTGTGGCACAGTGTGCGACCTGTCAGCAGGTCAAGATCGAGCATTGCAGACCTGGAGGTGAAATCCATCCACTTCTTGTACCATAGAGGAAGTGGGAAGACGTTACCATGGATTTTGTGACTAGACTGAGACCGAGCAGGAGCTTTGATGCCATTTGGGTTACAGTGGACAGACTAACGAAGACGGCACGTTTTATCCCTATTCGGGAAACGTGGCCAGTGAGCAAATTAGCTGAGAAGTACACTAGACAGATAGTGAGACTCCATGGTGTACCGAGGACGATCGTCACAGATAGAGATGGATGACTTACCTCGAGGTTCTGGCAGCAAATTCAGACTGCCCTGGGGACGAGTTTGCACTTTACTACTATGTTCCATCCCTAGACAGATGGTCAGTCAAAGAGGACCATTCAGACACTGGAGGATATGCTGCGAGCTTGTGTGTTGGATTGGGGACAAGTGTGGACGGATCATCTCCCACTAGTTGAGTTCTCGTACAACAATAGCTGGCATGCATCTATTGGGATGGCCCCATATGAGGCACTGTATGGACAGAGATGTCGTACACCGTTATGCTAGGATGAGCCGAGCAGTGTTAGTGGTTTGACACCTGATCAGATTCAGGATGATGTTGCTCGAGTAGCACTGATTAGAGAGAGGATGCTGACTGCACAGAGCCGTCAGAAGTCTTATGCAGATAGGAGGCGTAGACCCCTAGAGTTCAGAGTAGGAGCCCATGTGTGGCTGAGAGTGTCTCCGACACGAGGTGTTAGACGCTTTGGCATTAAAGGGAAGTTGAGCCCCTGATATGTCGGACCGTTCGAGATTCTGGATCGGGTTGGGAGCGCAGCATACAAATTAGCTTTGCCTCCGAGATTAGAGGGTGTTCACCCTGTATTTCACGTGTCTCAGCTGAGGGAGTATATACCAGATCCGAGACATATTGTGAGTTATGATGATTTGGTGGTCCAGCCGGACCACACTTTTGTTGAGCACCCGATTGTAGTCCTAGAACGAGGTATGAGACGCCTGCGTTCGAAGGACATTCCTATGCTGAAGATACAGTGGTCGAGACGAGGACCTGATGAGGCTACATGGGAGACTGAGGATAGTATTCAGAGGAACTATCTAGAGTTCTATGCCGAGATAGATGTACCTGTAGGATCGACGAGTAGATCTTAGTACTATCTTGGTGAGTGTTGTGATTACGTGCTTATGTGTTTATATGCTATGATGTGTTTATTTATTTTCGTACTAGCTATGATGTGATGTGTGATCTTATTAGATCTTGTTGTGCTAGTACGATTGATTATAGCTGGAGATGGCTCTTTCCTCCATGATATTGATATACGATTAGGGTTCAGCTGGAGATGGTTATTCCTCCATGCTATTTTGGTGGATATAGTATGGCTAGAGATGTTTTTCCTCTATGCCTTTGTGATGTGATGATGATAGTTTGGCTAGAGATGTTTTTCCTCTATGCTTTGGATAGTATAGTGATCTTATTACAAGAGATGATGAGTTCCTCCATGTCTGTGCTTGAGATTATAGAATGATATAGGTTGATACCATACGTTCGGAGATGTGATGCCTCCGATAGAGAGAGTTATACCTCGGCCTCTGAGTCCGAGTGGTTTCAGGATTTCACAAGTTTCGGGACGAAACTTGTTTTTAGGGGGTGAGATGTAAGAGCCTTGACCTTTAGGAGCTGACCGCCCCTGCGGGTGCTTTGTGCCGCCCCAACGGGTTTCCGCCACTACGGCTCAAGGAACCGCCCTTGCGGTTTCTAACGGCTGCAGCCGGCTTTGTTGACCGGTTGGACCCGTGCTTTACTCTCTTCCTTCCCTTCCTCCTTAAGTTTCTTCGTTGGCTTCTGATCAAGGGTTTCCACTTCTTTTTCCAGCTTCTCACGTCCTTCTTGCCTCCTTCCTTCTCCTTGGTCTTGTGTTAGATTCTCTTTAAGTTTGCAAGAGAGTTGTGGTGTGGCCTTGCTGAGGTTGATGTTGTGCATGGTTGCTGAGCTTGGGAGCCAGCTGAGTGTGTGTGGTTGATCCTTCCTTGCTGCCTAGGACCACAGTTGTTGTAAGTCATCTTCTTCTTCTCTTCTTCCTTTCTTGAATTCCTCTTCCTCAGGTTAGGATTAGATGTGTATTGATAGTGGAATGTGTGTATATATGTATGTGTGTGGCTTTGGAATGATGAAGACGTAAAATCGTCAAGTGAGGAGCCGAAGAGGAATCGCGGGATCACACTTTGCACTGTCGCTGCCCCCGCATTCAATTGCCGCCGCCCCTACGGGATTTTGTCACCGCACCCGCGTCCGGAAGCCGTCGCCCCCACGGCCACGGTCACCGCGCCTGCGTCTGTGTGCCGCCGCGCCTGCGGTTGCCTTTGCTTCGCCCCTGCGTCCCTCTTGTCACGCAGGTGCGTCTTGTCCCAGATCTACTAGAGTAGTATGAATCCTTCCTTTCCTAGTATGAGCGGGATAGTAGCATGCTAGGTATGTATATGAGGATAGAATGATGATGACTATGATATCATTATATGCCGGTTATGGCTTTGAGGTTTAGTTGATTATCGAGGTTATAAGTTGGATATGATCCTTATGGATCCCTTGGGTCTAGGTGTGACCCCTTTGTTTGATAGGTGATTTGATATTTCTGTATGCCTTGTATAGGCAGTGCTGTTCTCCGGATTTGGTGCTGATCATATCTGAGAGTACTTTGAGGTTGAGGTAAGTCCATAGGACTTACTTAGCTACCATTCCTATATTGGATGTATACATGAGTGGTGTGTGATATATGCTTGATAGCATGTGATGATTGATTACTACCTACCTATGGTTTAGTGACTGCCCATTGTAGGACGTGACAACTTGTCCTTTCATTCCGCTGGGAGTCTGGAAGGTTCTCTACGGGCAGACCATATCTGGTAAACAGGACGGGCACTGTCTCCAATCCCATAGGGTACACGGGGAAGTGATCCCAGATTACCACTCCAGCTGGCATTAACACCGAGAGGCGAAGGTTATATTCCTCGTGTCACATATATTCATATTCCAATATATATATACGATTTAAGTGTTGGACGTTATAAAGATAATAAACTGGGTAAATGTGTGAAAGCATGATGATGTGTTATTATTCCCTGATGTGTGTTTGTGCTGATGTATTATCTTATATATGTATGGTTAGCTAACGGTTTTATACCGTGTTGTAGATCCTTTGCAGGTTAGGAGATCTGCAGAGTGATCCACATGGGGTGATCCGCTAAGGGCTTTGTACACTAGGTTATGCGAGAGTTATGGGTTTTTGTATGTACAGTTATATGTTTTGGTTGTACTCAGCGGTTCTTATGTAAACCTTTTGATATATATATATATATATATATATATATATATATATATATATATATATATATATATATATATATATATATACAGTTTGATGTTTTGGTTTTAATCTATCTGTGCCTTGTTGTAAGATCCAATGAACTTGTTGTCAGGCTAGGGTCAGGATCCATTGTGAGATCCTAGCCCAGTAGCGCCTCGAGTCCTGTGGATTCGAGGTGTTACATTGGGCTCGATCTTTGATCAAGCTCATGGCCCGTATTAGCTTAAGAATGACGCACCCTCTGCCTATATAAGGCATGTTGGACGTGTATTCACAAATAGACTTTGATTAAATAAACTTTTAATACTTTTTTAGTATTTTCTTCTCTCGTCAGACTCGAGAACGAATAGGTGTGACTCCTATTCAAACCCTGGACGGGTGAGACGCACGTCCAAAACCCTAGTTTGGAGCCGTCAAGGAGCTGTCCATCTTCGTGAGACTCTAAAAATCGATCTCTCTTCGATCTCCAAGCGACTTCTTGTGCTTTGGGAACAATCTCGTCTTTCCCTTCAGCATAAGATTATAGCGGAAGAGTTCCTTTCAAGGATTCAACCAGTCTATCCAGCTACGATCCAGCCATCTTCATTGGATCATTCATCCATCAAACCCCACGTTTTATACCTCCATCTCACGTCTGATCATCTCTCTAATCCTACGTTCTTTGTGTTGAAAGATCGGGCCACCTCACGGCTAACCCCGTATCAGTTCTAGTGTGTGCGCAGCTAGCCTCCGGTTCCTCTTGGTGGTTTAGGTAAGCTATAATTCCTTCAATTGTAAAGCGGTATCGTTTTCCGCTCCCTATATAGCATGTAAGCGACCTCTTAGGTTTTGTGAATCTTGGGTACGTAAGTTTGGTTTATAGATTAGGAAGATAATTGAGTTTGGAGATTTAAGTTACAGGAAGTGAAGGTGGGGTTCAAGTTAGTAGTGGTGGATTTTTGTCAGGTTCAATATGAAGATTTGATGAGCTTTTCATCCTTAGTTGCGGCATTTAAGATTATAGTATAGTAGAATTGATCAATGGAATCCCATTATAAACATGATGCTTATGACCTAGATAATTAAACTTTGTTATATAAATTAATTGAGATTTTTCCAGTGCATGGAGTATAGGAAGCATAAGGAGTATAAGAAGCTTGAAGTGGAGTAATTAAGAGAGTAGAAATTCAAAGAGGCTTTTCGTTAACTTGGGAATGGTTAGTATCAATTTATTTGATCAAGTTCTGATTATAAGTCCTTTGATAATATCCAGATATTTTGAAAAAAGAGAATTATTATATTTGGAGCATAATTAATAAGGATTAATCAACAGGATCATTTCAACTAGTTAAGGGACTAAATTGTGTTGGTTTGTAGGGTTGTTTGGAGGTACATGTATTAGGTTAAAGTAGAGAACTTGAATAGTTCTCTTATAAGTACTTCCTTAAGATTTCTTCATAAATTGAGAGCTTGGGAAAACGTTTAAACTCGTTATGGGTATCTTAGTGTTATAAAATGTTGACGGATTATACATGGAGACATAAAATCTTTTTAGACCATTTTGGGCTTAAGGAAAGTTAGGGGTAAATTCGTCTTTTCCTTGAAGATAGGGTTACTATCGTATTTCCTTTCCGAGTAATATTTCCGACTTGAAAGCGTTCTAGATTCTTCTAGAGGATAAATATGTGATGTTGATATGTTTTCCGGTTTGACCAGGCTTATGATGTCATATACGTGTTGTAACGACCCGGGTTTTTAATAACCCAAGTCGCCACTTGGCTAGGGACCACACAGTGGGTCCCATCAGTTAGCTTGAAAACAACATCACTTATAGGACCTTGCAATAAGAAGCACAAACAAATAATGAAAACATTCAACCTGTTTTATAAAAGTTTACATAACAAAACCATGCACATGTATATGCACCCAAAACAACAACATAAGCGTTATAACTGTAAAAACACAACCGCCGTTCCTGCAAAAACAACATTTGACAACGCTGCACACCGGAAAGTGTACACCTCCGCTAACAAGCGGGACACTCAAAATAAAACATACCAACCCCTGTGAGATCACTGCCCTAGTGAACCACTCCCAATAGGTGATGTCCCTACAACGTCCCTATGAGGAGGAATACCTAAAAAGATATCGGTATTGTAACATCCGGAATTTTTATTCCGGACTTAGAGCGTTTTGTAGATCTTCCCGCAGGCACGAGGTGCCGAGTGCCGGAATTTATCCTAAAATCCCGAGCCGACTCGTCGTTTTTCCCTTTTCCGCTTTCCGACCCCTCGTACCGAGGTGAGGTGACAAGAGGTCAGCTGACCCCTTGATCCCCTCTCCACTTTTTCTGCTCTTCTCCCTTCCCCCTCTCTCTCCTCTCTTTCTCTTTCACGTTATTCTTCTCCCACTCTTCCTCTCTTCTCTCTCTTTGCTCTTCTTCCATCTTGGGAAGCTCTTACATGTGTGGACTGAAGTGGAGGGAATCCAAATCAAGTGTGGTAAGCTTCTTCCTCTTCCTTCCTTCTCCTTCATTGTTGTTTTTCCTTTCTTCTTCCCTCCATCCATGGCCATGGATGAAGCTCTTGAGAAGCTTTTTTCTCAAATTCTTGCATGCATCTGTTCTTAGCTTTTTTAGGTCGTAGAGAGGAGTCTAAGATCAGTGGTTGGTGTTTGGGGAAGACCCAGCAAGGAGAGAAGGACATTGGAGCCAAGGGTCCACGTCGAAGACGAGCTTCTGCAGTGTGACCGCGGAGGCGGATCAACAGAGCCGCGGGTGCGGATCCAGGACACCGCAAGGGCGGCTCAGGCCACCGCAGGGGCGGAGCCTGGCGGCACCAGGAGCCACAGGGGCGGCGCCAGAAGCCGCAGGGGCGGCGCCAGGAGGCGCCAGCAGACGCAGAGGCGGCGCCAGCAGGCGGAGGGGTGGCGACAGGAGGCGCAGGGGCGGCGTCAGGAGGCCGCTGGGGCGGTGACTGCTCCGTAGGGGCGTCAGCTTGACTCCGCGGCTGCGTTTTCTTCGACAGTAGGTTCCTCTTCTCCCTTCCTCTTCGTTCCTTCCTTAGTTATGTAGTTGTATCATGTTAGTAGCATGCCTAGGATGGCCTAGAGTAGCTTGAGAATGCCACCTAGTGGTTGAGAACCTAGGAGCCCTTAAGGCTCGATGTAGTCGATGGTTACGAGTGTGTTGAGCATGATGGACCTTCTAGGCTAGCTTGTTTCTTCTTGGTTGAGGTTTAAGATCATGTGAGGTTATAAACTGTTGTGAGTTGCTTTCTTGTGTTGAGAGTGTGGTGAGTACCTTGGACCCTTGGATGCATTCCTAGCTTGAGAGTTAAGTGATCTTGCTTAGATCACTAGTGTGAAGTCTAAGACTTCTTGAGCGTGAGCATGTGTTGATATGTATATTCTCTTGTGAGCAGGTTGTGGGCTTCCTCCCTAAGGAAGCGAGAGTGTTGTGAGTTGAGTGTGGTGACGAGGTAAGTCTTTGGACTTACTTAGCTCGTATTTTACGTATTAGCATCGATGTGTGTTGGTGGTGTGTGTTTGTGTTATTGTTTATGTTATAAACAACTAAACCGGTAAATAGGACCACCGACTTTATATTATTTGGCCCAAGTGTATGATAACGGGCGGTGACATCATCTGCCTAGCTCTTGCGAGAGTCTAGGAGGTTCACGGCGACTAGCCCGGGCGGGTAGACGGTCCGATGCATCCGTACCATTCCTTGCCGGTAAGTAGGGACCGAAGCGAGACCACGGTGGTTCTCGTGTCACAAACCTAAGTTGAATTAGAACGGGATATGACTTAATAATAAAAAATATAATAAACCGGACTTGTGTGTTTTGAAGTATGTATGTGTGTATGTGCCTTCACCTCTTTTCTAATGCTTCGAATATGAGCTAACGGTTTTAAACCGTTGTGTAGATGCCTTGAAGGTTAGGGACACCGCTGAGTGAGGTGGAGGAGTGGACAGCCGGGGTCTCCGTACATTATAGGACGTGGACGTTTTTGGGGTTATGTCTTTGTATTGTGGATTGTGGTTTATGTTGTACGGTTTACATTTTCTTATCGGAGTTATGTAGTTTTGAGGACTCGGATGAGTTTCCACCTTGTATTTTCACATTTCAGTTTCTTACATACATTATAAACGATTTTTGAGTTTTGCCTTTATTTGTGCATTGTTGGAAAGGTCCGGTGAAATTGTTGTCACGCTAAGGGTCGGGACCCATTGTGAGGTCTCGCCCGTAGCATCCCGAGTACCGCGGATTTGGAGTGTTACAAAAGTGGTATCAGAGCCCTAGGTTGACAACAATGGCACTCGCAATCTTTTAAAAGCCGAATGAGGTATAATCAAAACCCACACGGGTTCTGACTTTTCGTTTTCAAAATCATGTGCATGAGTCGGGTTTGGGTTAGAATGTACGGGACCACCACTCCTTCCGCAAACCTCGGCGACTTAGATCTCTAGAGTTGATGTATGTATATATATTATTACGTAGTTATATATATATATATATATATATATATATATATATATATATATATATATATATATATATATATATATATATATATATATATATATATATATACACATGGCCTTAAGATGTTTTTGGAATTGTATCTACCTAGCTATGTATGTGACCTTAGGATGTTTTGGACCTTGTTTTGTTGTGATGGAATTCCGGGTGTGTTATATTAGTAGTAATGTGGACATAGGACATATATAGTCTTATATACGGATTCTTATATATATAGTAGCGTATAGAGATACGAACCTAATAAAAAGAGGATAGTACGATATCATCACCTTTGAGACGACATCGTTGGCGTGGGATAGCGTTCATACGTGGAAGAGTACGCTCAAGTATCGAGTTGATCTTTTCATACTAACGAACACCGTGACATTTCCCGGATTCCTTTAAAAGGATGTCGAAGAGGAGGAGTAGAGATGACGTAAGCGAAGGGCAGCCAAGTAAAAGAAAACTCGAGACAACTTAAGAGCAATCAAGATGGAAACAATACAAGAGAAGGGAGCAACATTAAAGTGTAGAAGCGGTTCTAAAGAAGCCATGATCGAACGACGACGAGAACAATGGAGATAACAAACTTAAGTTATTCAAGAAGACGCGTGGACAACTAAAGATGCGAATCGAGGAGGATTTGGGTGCATTCTATCAAGGTTAAAGGCGGTGTTCCATCACGAGAAGTGAAGCTTTCCTTAGACGCTTCTAAGCTTTGGAGTCAAGATGAGAAACGTGATCGAACCAAGTGTGAAAGATGTAAGATACCGTAAGTTAAGCTTCCGAGGTACCATTAAGTGAAGAGTCAACATTACGAGAGTTATGAGAAGAATGGCAAGGTGGGGATTCACGCGGAGTTGACCGGTTTCCGTTATGACGATAAGGCGAAGAAACGCCAAAAAGGAGGAAGTGTGAAATGATGATCCTAAGAAGACGAGAGCAACACGTGGATGCTAACTAACGTTAGAGATTTTGAGAAGACGCTCTTACAAGATATCATGAAGCGCGGTTAAGCCTATGAAGGTGAGTCATGTGACACAACAACGCCGAGAAGGGTATATTTATCTCGCAGAAGGAAAAGGAAGCATGGAATGAAGAATGAGCTAACGGAGTTTAAGGTAGAGTACCCCGAGAGGGTAGCCTTCATGAGAATGGTAACATGGAAGCATAGAAGAATGGTAAAGTCATTGACATGAGAGAAGGTCAGTTATCAGCTATTAGTGACAACCGAGAACGCGCATGTGCGGGTGGTCTATGGATGAGTGTGGGGGAGAGTAACCAGGTTGTGGGATCATAAAGGAACGGTAACAAGAACTTGGATTATATCTTAAACTCTTGATTTGAAGTTGTTATGGAGAACACCAGTTGCGAAAAGAGAGACGGTTATCTCCATTTGTACATCGATTACAATGAGCCGAACAAGATGACAATGAAGAACAAGTACCCCCTTACCACGTATAAATGATCTACTCGACCGGTTGCAAGGGTCGGTGGTCTCTTCTAAGATCGAGTTAAGGTTTGATTGTCACCAATTGAGAAGTCGAGACTGGGATATTGCAAACACGGCATTCCGGACAAACCATGGTCACTACGAGTTGTAGTGATTCCATATGGGCTTACTAATTCCCCGAATAAGACATTTTGGTCTACTCTCGAAAAAGAAAGAAGTTGTATGACCAGTTGTCTCGGGAGGACAACCCCGGGGGATGTGAAGAAGTTACAAGTTTTCTTGGATGTACTGATCATTACCGGATTTGTGGAGAGATTCTCCAAGTAACACCATCTATGGCTAACCTACTCCGGATGACGATGAAGTATTGAGTGGGAAGAAAATGGATAATGGAGTTGTTGAGAGTTAAGAGGAGATTCATTGGTGCAACTGTTTTGAAATTGCCTCGAGGTATGATCGTTTTGAAGTGTACAAGTGATTCTTCAAGATATGGTCTTGATTGAGTTTTGAGAGACGATGTAAAAGTTATAGCATACATGTCTCGTTAGTAGAAGCAGTGTGAAGCAAAGTATGTCCTTCATTACTTAGAACTTGCAACAAGAATTGAGGAAGGGTAACATCAAAGTGTGGTTTGACAAGAACCAAAGCCAACGGTGTAAATTGGAAGTTCGATCTTCTTTGTTAGAGACAAGCAAAGAAGAAACGTAATGGAAATGTCGTAGTGAGAAAGACCCAAGGAGGAAGTTGAGTTTCTGATACATCGGACCTTTTTGAGATTTTAGCGCAAGTTGGGAAAGTGTTCTACCGGCTGGCATGGCCGCCTCCTAGGACGGTCAAGGAGATGTGCAGTTTCTTGGGCTTAGGGGATACTACCGCCGTTTTGTTGTGGGTTTCTCCGTGATTGCACGACCGCTCACTTCATTGCTGAGGAAGTCTACCGGGTTCGCCTAGTCCGAGCCTTGTCAACACAGCTTCGAGGAGCTGAAGAGGAGGTTGACCTCCGCTCCTGTTTTCGCCCAGCCTGAGGGCGTAGAGGATTTTGTATTGTATAGTGACGCCTCCAAGCTAGGCTTGGGTTGCGTGTTGATGTAGAGGGGTAGAGTTATTGCGTACGCTTCTCGGCAGCTGAAGCCGTACGAGGAGAATTACCCTACCCATGATCTTGAGCTAGCGGCAGTGATTCATGCCCTGAAGATCTGGCGACATTACTTGTACGGGGCTACGTGCCAGATCTTCACAGACCATAAGAGTCTGAAGTATATATTCACTCAGCGGGAGTTGAATAACCGCCAGAGGAGATGGTTGGAGCTGATTAAGGACTTTGACTTAGAGATTTTGTACCACCGGGGAAGGCGAACGTAGTCGCCGATGCTTTGAGTAGGAGGATACCTCGAGAGGAAGCTATAGCTCGGCTTACCGTTCAGCCACAGTTGCAGAGGGATTTGATAGGGTTGGAGTTGGATATCCAGTTCCCGGATACGGTCTGTTGTTTGTCCGAGTTAGAGGTATTACCTGACCTGTCCAGAGAGATCCTGCAGAAGCAGGAGGGATATCCCATTTTGATGAGGATCCGGGACAGGATGTCTTGAGGAGAGGCACCGCAGTTTATCACAAGAGCAGACGGGCTATTGAGACGTCAGGGACGTATTTGTGTACCGTAGGATCAGGAGTTGAGAGAGCGGATTTTGCATGAGGCACATTCCACACCTTACTCGGTGCACCCAGGCACGAGTAAGATGTACCAGGATATTAGGAGATTTTATTGGTGGGGCGGGCTCAAGCCCGATGTAGCTAGATATGTGGCCCGATGCGTGACCTGCCAGCAGGTCAAGATCGACCACTAGAGACACGGAGGAGAGCTTTACCCATTGCCGTGCCGCAGTGGAAATGGAAGGACATATCCATGGATTTCGTTACCGGTCTGAGACCGAGTAGGAGCTTCGACCCGATATGGGTAGTAGTAGATCGGTTGACGAAGACCGCGCCCACCATCCCTATACAGGAAACGTGGCCGGTGAGTTGTTTAGCCGAAGATTTACCTGTCAGATTGTGAGATTACATGGAGTACCGAGGACCATCATCTCGGACAGGGACGGGCGTTTTACCTCGAAGTTCTGGACGGAGATGCCATACTCCCTTATGTTGGGACGAGCCGGGGAGTTCTAGCATTGTAGCTCCAGATCAGGTACAGGACGACGTGGCTAGAGTTGCTTTGATCCGAGAGAGGATGTTGGCCGCGCAGAGCCATCAGAGGTCGTATGCGGATAGGAGGCGTAGACCTCTCGACTTCAGGGTAAGAGCTCAGGTGTGGTTGAGGGTATCACCGACGTGGGGCGTCAGGCGATTCGGCATTAAGGGGAAATTAAGCCCCCGATATGTCGGTCCATTCGAGATCTTGGAGAGAGTAGGTGAGGTGGCATACCGGTTAGCATTTCCACCGCGGTTGGAGAGTATACATCCGGTATTTCATGTCTCTCAGCTGAGAGAGTACATACACGACCCAAGGCACATCATTAGCCACGAGGACCTAGTGGTCGAGCCGGACCATACTTTTGCAGAGCATCCTATAGTGGTTTTAGAGCGGAGTACGAGGCGCCTTCGATCGAAGGAGATACCGATGCTGAGAGAAGTGGTCGAGGCGAGGAGCCGATGAGGCTACATGGGAGACAGAGGATAGTATCCGGAGGAACTATCCCGAGTTTTATGCAGATTTAGCGACATCGATAGGACCGTCGGGTTAGTCCCGAGATCTTCCCTTGTTTGTGCTTTGTGTTTATGTCATGACGTGTTTTGTGAGTTCGTATGAGTATATGTGTACCTTGCGAGGTCTTGATGTGATTCTATACGTACACTTGGATTAGAGCCGATAGTTGACATTTTATGAGTTCCTCGTGGTTACGAGATGTGTTGTTCGAGAGTTTTGCGTTTAGCAGGTTTCAGGACGAAACTTGTTTTTAGGGGGGTTAGTTGTAACATCCGGAATTTTTATTTCGGACTTAGAGCGTTTTGTAGATTTTTCCGCAAGGACGAGGTGCCGAGTGCCGGGATTTATTCCTAAAATCCCGAGCCGACTCGTCGTTTTTCCCTTTTCCGCTTTCCGACCCTTCGTTCCGAGCTGAGGTGACAAGAGGTCATTTCCGACCCCTCGTTCCGAGGTGAGGTGACAAGAGGTCAGCTGACCCCTGATCCCCTCTGAACTTTTTCAGCTCTTCTCCCTTCCCCCTCTCTCTCCTCTCTTTCTCTTTCACGTTATTCTTCTCCCACTCTTCCTCTCTTCTCTCTTTGCTCTTCTTCCATCTTGGGAAGATCTTGCATGTGTGAACTGCAGTGGAGGGAATCCCAATCAAGTGTGGTAAGCTTCTTCCTTCTCCTTCATTGTTGTTTTCCCTTTCTTCTTCCCTCCTTCATCCATGGCCATGGATGAAGCTCTTGAGAAGCTTTTTCCTCAAATCCTTGCATGCATGTGTTCTTAGCTTGTTTAGGTCGTGGAGAGGAGTCTAAGATCAGTGGTTGGTGTTTGGAGAAGACCCAACAAGGAGAGGAGGTCATTGGAGCCAAGGATCCACGGTCGAAGACGAAGAAGACGAGATTCTGCAGCGTGACCGCGGGGGCGGATCAACAGAGCCGCGGGTGCGGATCCAGGACACTGCCGGGGAGGCTCAGCCCACCGCAAGGGCGGAGCCAGGCGGCACCCTGGGGCGCCAGGCGGCACCAAGAGCTGCAGGAGTGGCGCTAGAACCCGCAGGGGCGGCGCTAGCAGGCGCCAGCAGGCGCAGGGGCGGCGTCAGGAGGCCGCGGGGGCGGTGACTGCTCCGTAGGGGTGTCAACTTGACTCCGCGGCTGCGTTTTCTTCGACAATAGGTTCCTCTTCTCTCTTCCTCTTCGTTCTTTCCTTAGTTATGTAGTTGTATCATGTTAGTAGCATGCCTAGGATGGCCTAGAGTAGCTTGAGAATGCCACCTAGTGGTTGAGAACCTAGGAGCCCTTAAGGCTCGATGTAGTCGATGGTTACGAGTGTGTTGAGCATGATGGACCTTCTAGGCTAGCTTGTTCCTTCTTGGTTGAGGTTTAAGATCATGTGAGGTTATAAACTATTGTGAGTTGCTTTCATGTGCTGAGAGTGTGGTGAGTACCTTGGGTGCTAGGATGCATTCCTAGCTTGAGGGTTAAGTGATCTTGCTTAGATCATTCTAAGACTTCTTGAGCATGAGCATGTTTTGATATGTATATTCTCTTGTGAGCAGGTTGTGGGCTTCCTCCCTAAGGAAGCGAGAGTGTTGTGAGTTGAGTGTGGTGACGAGGTAAGTCTACGGACTTACTTAGCTCGTATCTTACGTATTAGCATCGATGTGTGTTGGTGGTGTGTGTTTGTGTTATTGTTTATATTTTAAATAACTAAACTGGTAAATAGGACTACCGACTTTATATTATTTTGGCCCAAGTGTATGATAGCGGGCGGTGACATCATCTGCCTAGCTCTTGCGAGAGTCTAGGAGGTTCTCGGCAACTAGCCCGGGCAGGTAGACGGTCCGATGCATCATTACCATTCCTTGCCGGTAAGTAGGGACCGAGGCGAGATCACGGTGGTTCTCGTGTCACAAACCTAAGTTGAATTAGAACGACTTAATAATAAAAAAAGATAATAAACCGGACGTGTGTGTTTTGGAGTATGTATGTGTTATGTTGATATATGTGTGTATGTGCCTTCACCTCTTTTCTAATGCTTCGAATATGAGCTAACGGTTTTAAACCGTTGTGTAGATGCCTTGCAGGTTAGGGACGCCGCCGAGTGAGGTGGAGGAGTGGACAGTCGAGGTCTCCGTACATTATAGGACGGGGACGTTTTTGGGGTTATGTCTTTGTATTGTGGATTGTGGTTTATGTTGTATGGTTTACGTTTTCTTATCGGAGTTATGTAGTTTTGAGGACTCGGATGAGTTTCCACCTTGTATCTTCACATTTCAGTTTCTCGCATACATTATAAACGATTTTTGAGTTTTGCCATTATTTGTGCCTTGTTGGAAAGGTCCGGTGAAATTGTTGTCAGGCTAAGGGCCGGGACACATTGTGAGGTCTCGCTCGTAGCATCCCGAGTCCCGCGGATTTGGGGTGTTACAGGTATAAACCGTTAGTTCAAGATCATGATTTTGTCCACGAGAGATTCTACTAAACACATATACAATATATGCAACACATCAACCTAGCCATACTATATGCATATGCACCTATGGCCGGAACATTCATTTACATGCTTATTATAGGTCGGTGATACAATCTTATTAATTTATTTGCACTCTGATCGCCCCATGGAGCAAGCCCCTATGTTTGTACCCCATGATAGCAGGCATATCCTATTCGCAACGGTCGCACCCTCCACTCCAAGTATTGAGGGAATCCCGGCCGCGACTCAAAGAGTCTTATCGTCAATTCAGGCTAACGCCAGTCTAGGCTAATACGACATTCTTACCCAAGTCCATGAGTGTAGCCGGTGTACTTATGTGCCTTGCCCCATATGGTTATGATCATGTGATTACAGGCTCGTTCTCAACTACACATATCACATGTGTTTACACATCTTTGTCCGTTAGATATATGCCACACATTATTAATTCCACTTGAATTAATATAACCTTTTCACACATTACCGCACATAATAGCTAACACATGTATCATATATATACACACACATGTATATATACCATAACAATATATGAGCATGCTTATCCATACACTTTCAACATTGTCTCAAGATAAGTATACTACACAACATGCTTTCATAGGATACATAATACAACACAATTCAAATCTCTCAGGTAGTAACTTTTGCAGATCAAAAAACTAAGTAAGTCCGAAGACTTACTTGAATATTTGCTAACAACCAACTCACCCTATAATTAGTCTACTGCCTCCAGCGTACCTGTATGGAATATCATATTCCTTGTTAAACTTCTCGTTCCAAAACTAATTAAATTCTTTCCTTAGAATTTAATACACTTTCGATAAATCTCGTAATCTTAATTTAATTAATTAATCCTTTAATTAATTAAATTTTGCCGAAGAAACATTTTGCCCGCATGCAATTTTCCGAATCACCTGTAAGTAGATCTCATCATCCAAACAGCCTAAGATAATCTGAATAATTGATCGAACACAATGGAATTTCCATTCATCCATTCCGATAATCCTAAGGTCAATTTAAACCAAACCTCAATACGAAAAATGAATAAATTCATAACTTATTCGTTACTAACCAGATTGATATATGATCCGAAAGAAGTGACGGACTCCCGGCGACGCGAGGAGTAAGAGCACGGAAACAAACTCGGTTTTCGATAGCTCGCGGTGGTCGGCGGTGTTCTAAAAGAGGTAAACGGAGATTTAACCAAAAAGCTAACAAACGGAAAATAAGTTTGTACTATGATGAGGAGAACGGGATAAGAAACTCGATGGTACAAACGGATTTGAAATTGGATTTAGAACGAAGGATCTAAGGTAATTTGAAAATAGGATCATCTTCTCGCTTTCGCTCTCGAGCTCGCTCTCATTCTTCTATGTAGCATACGAATGTGAAAGTAAAAAAAATGGGCTTGTAAACTGTAAGTTGCAGTATAGGGTGACACATGTATAAGCAAGAGTAAGTCCTAGCCACCTTTCACCTTTCACTTCTCTTATATAGATATCGTTATTTTAAAACGGAGTGCTTTGTAACCGTGTCCTTATCATATATATATATATATTAGATGTAAATGAAGCATTCAGGGCATTCTAACAAGTTCATTACTATATATAACTATAATATTATATTATATATAAAGTTAATCCAGATTATCGGTCTCCAAAAATTACCAAATTGGAATAGAAAATCCGGAATATTATCTAGATGATTATTTCGCAACTTTCTCGGAAAATGGACATTCCTAAGCCGCATATCTTAACTGCTAAGAATCGGAACAACGACTCGTCAATTTAACACCGTTCGCAAGTTATAACTCAATTATTGTAATTGATTAATTCTAATCTAAATTAACCATAATTAATTAGGATTCGAAAATCCTAACTTTTGTACGTGTCGGACCAAGACTTAGCAGTTGTCGAGTGTCGGACCAGTTCAGGTAAGTTTTACGGACTCGCTTAGCTAATAATACATATATGGGTGTGTATTATTGTAGTGGTGTATGACGCGTGTTTGTAATTATAATATGAGTAAGACAACGTTACGGTGTAAGTAGACCCAAGTGTATGAGAACGAGCCGTGGCATCACTGCCCAGCGCTGCCAGGTGACTGGGAGGCTCTTTGCGACCAGTTCATATCGGTAAACGGTGAGATGCATTAGATCCTTTCCGGTTGGTTTACGGGGACAGAGGCGAAGGTTGATGGGACCTTCGTGCCACACAATAAGTTGAATTAATAGAAGTGAACCACTTAGGGCCCGTTCAGTAGCTCGACTTATGGCCCATAAGTCGACTTATTCAATCTTCATCCTCTAAAATTGATGTTCGGTACAAAAATGAAGGGGATGAAGGAGCGACTGAAGGTGATGAAATGGCGAATGAAATTGCCTTCGGTTTCGGTCGATGGGTTGAGGTTGAAACTCCTTCAGTCACCTTTGATAATTTTGTTTCTCATTTGTACCCTCAATCTTCCATCATCGTTCACTTCACTCTCACCCAGTTCCATCGACGGAGAAGGAAACCCTACGCAAGGAACACCATCGAAGGTACTCTTCTCTTCCGTTCTTCTCATCAATACCTTGTTTTGTTCAATCGATTATCTTCTTACACATTTCTTGTATTGAATAAGGGCACACAACACCGGATTCAACTCTACCTTTGCATTCCCCAAATCGAAAGAGGTATGTCATCGGTTTGCTCTTCCCCCAAACTTTGGATTTAAGATTCAATTCGTAGTATCATGTGCCTAAATACTTGTTCGCATGATGCATATATTGTTGCTTTTATCAAAATAACAATGTGTTGATTCTAAAGAAATGGTTTTGCTGCACAAGAAGTTGGTTTTCTGTAAATTGATTTTTTTTTTTAATCTCTCTTAGACGTACAAGTGCCAAACAACAAGTTGAATGACTTCAATTCCTGGTATCATGTGCGTAAATGTTTTCTCCAAACTACTATCAAACTTTGATTTGAAAATCAAAAGTGAGAATTCACACTGTCTGTCTTGTAATTGCCTCCAAACAGTACAATAGTCTTTGCTATTGTTTATATGGGTTGCATTAGCAAAACAATGGTCTCCCAACTAGTTTACAATGATAATGATCTTCAATTAGTTTACAAAGGAAGTGGTTGATACCTCTTTCTAATGTGTTTGATGATAGGGAAGTTCTTCAGTCATTGCTATTGTTTGGATGGGTTGCAACCTCATGTCCATTTGTGAGCTACAACCCTAACCGAATCATTTGAGTAATGGGAGATATTTGCTTGTTTTGGATGATTTGTGGAATGAAGATAGGAAGATGTATGAATGATGTTAGTTGAACTGGTGTGATGATAGCTTGCAATTACTTATATTTAGCTTAATTGTGAGCTACAACCCTAACCGAATCAGTTTAGAAAGGAATTGTTGTGATGATTTGTGTTTGATACCTCTTTCTGATAATGATCTTCAATCTGTAATGTTCCATGTATCTTTCATGGGTTATGTGCAGAAAAAGTTGTATTCCCTGACATGGGCTTTGCCCTTTATTTTCAGGGTTTTTTTTTTAATGATTTAAGATGAACACCTTCTCCCCTCCATTATGTTCTTTTTGGGTAGTATGATGTTTGAGATTAAAACATGAAATTCTTGGTTGCTTCTTTTTCTTTTCTGGGTTCTGTGCAAACTGTTGTGATGATGTTAGTTGTTTGTGTAACACCCCAAATTTCCGGGACTCGGGGTGCTACGGGCAAGACCTCACAGTGGGTCCCGACCTTTAGCTTGACAACAATTTCACCGGACCTTCCAACAAGGCACAAATAAAGGCGAAAACTTAAAACATTTTTAGTGTATGCGAAAGCCCAAAAGTAAAGACTACAAAGTGGAAACTCAGCCGAGTCCTCAAAACAATACAACCCAAAACGAAAGTCTAAATGTACGACAACACCATGAACAACGATATGAAACATGACCCAAAACCATCCCCGTCCTATAATGTACGGAGACCCCGGCTGTCCACTCCTCCACCTCACTCGGCGGCGTCCCTAACCTGCAAGTCATCTACAACACGGTTTAAAACCATTAGCTCATATTCGAAGCATTAGAAGAGCGGTGAAGGCACAAACACATACATAACACAAAACATAAATCACACAAGTCCGGTTTATTATCTTTTTATTATTAAGTCATATCCCGTACTAATTCAACTTCGGTTTGTGACACGAGACCACCATGGTCTCGCCTCGGTCCCTTACCGGCAAGGAATGGTACGGATGCACCCGACCGTATACCCGCCGGACTCGTCGCCGAGAACCTCCTAGACCTCCCATGGGCTAGGCAGCTGATGTCACCGCCCGTTATCATACACTTGGGCCAACATAATATATATATAAGGTCGGTGGTCCTAATTACCGGTTTCAATGTTATACAAGAACATAAACACACACCACCAAACACACATCAATGCTAATACATAAAATACGAGCTAAGTAAGTCCGGAGACTTACCTCGTCCCAATGCTAACTCACAAACGCCCTTGCTTCCCTTGGGAAGACGCACACAACCTGCTCACAACAAGGTAATCATCACAACCCGCTCAACTCAAGAAGTCTAAGACTTCTACACAAATGATCTACACAAGATCATTTGACTCCCTTTCTAGGACCGCATCCTAGAACCTCTCATACTCACATCTCACTCAACGCATGAGGAGATATCTCAACAACCAACTAACTCTCATATGATCATACTCAAAACCCAAGAACGAGTAAAAGCCTACTAGGTATATCATGCTCATCACACTCTCCACACATGAAAGTAACACCCAACAGTTCATAACCTCGAAGATGTTAGTCCTCAACCCAAGAGGCACAAGCTAGCCTAGAAGATCCATCATGTAACACCCCAAATCCGCGGGACTCGGGGCGCTACGGGCGAGACCTCACAATGGGTCCCGACCCTTAGCCTGACAACAATTTCACCGGACCTTTCAACATGGCACAAATAAAGGCAAAACTCAAACGTTTTTAATGTATGCGGAAACGAAAGAGAAAGGTACAACTTGGAAACTCAGCCGAGTCCTCAAAACGACAAACCACAATACTAATGTTTAATCATGCAACAACATCCAACTAGACATAAACAACATAAACCCAAAAACCGTCCCCGTCCTATAATGTACGGAGACCCCGGCTGTCCACTCCTCCGCCTCACTCGGCGGCGTTCCTAACCTGCAAGTCATCTACAACCACGGTTTAAAACCGTTAGCTAATATTCTAAGCATTAGAAAAGTAGTGAAGGCACAAACACACCCATAACACATAATATAAATCACACAAGTCCGTTTCTTTATCTTTATATCATCAAGTCATATCCCGTTCTAATTCAACTTCGGTTGTGACACGAGACCCCAATGGTCCCGCCTCGGTCCCCCCTCCGGCAAGAAATGGCACGGATGCCTCCGTCCATCTGACCCGCCGGGCAAGTCGCCGAGAATCCCCTAGACCCCGCAAGGCTAGGCAGTATTGTCACCGCCCGTTATCATACACTTGGGCCAAAATTATACATATAAGTCGGTGGTCCTATTTACCGGTTTAATAGTTATAACAAGAACATAAACACACACCACTAAACACACATCAATGCTAATACGTAAAATACGAGCTAAGTAAGTCCGGAGACTTACCTCGTCACCAAACCCAAGTCAACCACACTCTTGCTTCCTTAAGGAGGAAGCCCACAACCTGCTCACAAGAGATATGCATATCAATACATACTCACACTCAAGAAGTCTTAGACTTCACTCTAGTGATCTACGCAAGATCACCTAACCCTCAAACTAGGAAACGCATCTTAGGTCCCAAATACTCATTACACTCTCAACACATGCAAAAGCCCACAACAGTCCATAATTCCACAAGCTAGTAATCCTCAACCAAAGAGGCACAAGCTAGCCTAGAAGGTCCATCATGCTCACATGCTCATATCCATCACTTACATCGAACCTTAAGGGCTCCTAGGTTCACAACCACTAAGTGGCATTCCAAACTACTCTAGATCCATCCTAGACATGCTACTAACATGATCCAACATCAATACTAAGGAATGAACGAAGGGAAAGGGAGAGGAGGAACCTACTGTCGAAGAAACGCAATCGCGGAGTCAAGCTGGCGCCCCGCCGGAGCAGAGGCCGCCCCTGCGGAACCAGGAGCCGCCCCAGCGGCGCTGCCAGCCGCACCCGCGGCGGAAGAAGCCGCCCCCAGCGGCGCTGCCGGCCGCACCCGCGGCGGAAGAAGCCGCCCCCAGCGGCGCTGCCGGCCGCACCCGCGGCGGAAGAAGCCGCCCCCAGCGGCGCTGCCGGCCGCACCCGCGGCGGTGCTGTGCCGCTCCCGCAGCCATGCTGAGCCGCCCCTACGGCCGTCCGCGCCCGTGGCCGTGATGATCAGCCCCCGCGGTTACGCTGCAGAAGCTCGTCTTCTTCGTCTCGATCGTGGATCCTTGGCTCTAAGGTCCTCCTTTCGTTGCTGGGTCTTCTCCAAACGCCAACTACTGATTCAAGACTCCTCTCCACGACCTAATCGAGCTAACAACACATGCATGCAAAGATTTGAGTAAAACCTCTCAAAAGCTTCATCCATGGCTATGGATGAAGGAGGGAAGAATAAAGGGATGAGCAGCCATGGAGGAGAAGGAAGGGAGAGGGAGAAGCTTACCACAACAGATCTGGAGCCTCCTCAAGCTGTCCAGCACCAAGATCTTTACACAAAAATGGAAGAAGAGAAAGAAAGCCATGAGAGGAAGAGTGGGAGAAGAAATGAACGTGAAAGAGAAAGAGAGGAGAGAGGGAGGGGGACAAGGGCTGCAAAGTGAGGGGACAGCAGCTGTCTTGTCCTCTTTTGCCCGGAACGAGGGGTCGGAAATGACCCCTTTTCATTTCAACTCGGAACGAAAGGTCGGAACGGGGGAAAAGGGGAAAAAAAAAAAGACGAGTCGGCTCGGGATTTTCTTAGGAATAAATCCCGGCACTCAGCATCTCAGATCTACAGAATAACCTACAAGGCTCTCTAAGTCCGGAATGAAATTCCGGGTGTTACAACTAACCCCCCCTAAAAAAACAAGTTTCGTCCCAAAACTTGCTAAACCCAACACTTTCGGACAAACACGTCACGTAACCATGTGGAACTCATAAAACGTCACTAACGGCTCTAATCCAAGTCTACGAAAAGAATCACGTCAAGACCTCGCAAGGTACAAATATAATCATACGAACTCACACAACACGTCATAACATAACCACACAAAACCACCAAGGAAAGATCCCGGGACTAGCCCGACGGTCCTATCGATGTCGCTAAATTTGCGTAAAACTCAGGATAGTTCCTCCGGATATTATCCTCCGTCTCCTATGTAGCCTCGTCGGCTCCTCGCCTCGACCACTGCACTCTCAGTATCGGTATCTCCTCCGATCGAAGGCGCCTCGTACTCCGCTCTAAAACTGCTATAGGATGCTCTACAAATGCATGGTCCGGCTCGACCATTAGGTCCTCGTGTTTGATGATGTGTCTCGGGTCGTGTACGTATTCTCTCAGCTGATAGACATGAAATACCGGATGTATACCCTCTAACCGAGGTGGCAATGCTAACCGGTACGCCACCTCACCGACTCTCTCCAAGATCTCGAATGGACCGACATATCGGTGCTTAACTTATCCTTAATGCCGAATCGCCCGACGCCCCGCGTCGGTGATACCCTGAACCACACCTGAGCTCCTACCCTAAACTTGAGAGGTCTACACCTCCTATCCACATACGACCTTTGACGGCTCTGCGCGGTCAACATCCTCTCTCGGATCAAAGCAACTCTAGCCACGTCGTCCCGTACCTGATCTGGAGCTACAACGCTCAAACTCCCACGCTCGTCCCAACACAAGGGAGTACGGCATCTCCGTCCATACAATGCCTCATACGGTGCCATCCTGATTGATGCGTGCCAGCACCTCGAGGTAAAACGCCCGTCCTTGTCCGAGATGATGGTCCTCAGTATTCCATGTAATCTCACAATCTAACATTGTGGATATGTCCTCCCACTTCCACTGTGGCGTGGGCGGTGGGTGAAGTTCTCCTCCGTCTCTGGTGCTCGATCTTGACCTGCTGGCAGGTCGCGCATTGGGCCACATATCTAGCTACGTCGGGCTTGAGCCCGCCCCACCAATAAAGTCTCCTAAGATCCTAGTACATCTTACTCGTGCCTGGGTGCACCGAGTAAGGTGCGGAATGTGCCCCATGCAAAATCCGCTCTCTCAACTCCTGGTCCGACGTTACACAAGTACGTCCCTGGCGTCTCAATCGCCCGTCTGCTCCCATGACAAACTGTGGCGCCTCTCCTCGGGACATCCTGTCCCGGATCCTCATCAAAATGGGACATCTCTCCTGTTTCTGCAGGATCTCTCTGGACAGGTCAGGTAGTACCTCCAACTCGGAAACAACTGCCCGTACCCGGGAACTGGATATCCAACTCCAAACCCACCAAATCCCTCTGCAGCTGAGGCTGAACCATAAGCCGAGCTATCACCTCCTCCCGAGGTGTCCTCCTACTCAAGGCATCGGCGACTACATTCGCCTTCCCGGTATGGTTTAAAATCTCCAAGTCAAAGTCCTTAATGAGCTCCAGCCACCTCCTCTGGCGTTATTCAACTCCCGTTGAGTGAATATATACTTCAGACTCTTATGGTTTGTGAAGATCTGGCACGTAGCCCCGTACAAGTAGTGTCGCCAGATCTTCAGGGCATGAATCACTGCCGCTAGCTCAAGATCGTGGGTAGGGTAATTCTCCTCGTACGGCTTCAGTTGCCGAGAAGCGTACGCAATAACCCTACCTCTTTGCATCAAAACGCACTCCAATCCTAGCTTGGAGGCATCACTATACACTGCAAAAACCTCCACGCCCTCAGGCTAGGCTAAAACAGGAGCGGAGGTCAACCTCCTCTTCAGCTCCTCGAAACTATGTTGACAAGGCTCGGACCAAACGAACCTGGTAGACTTCTTCAGCAAGGAAGTGAGTGGTCGTGCAATCACGGAGAAACCCTCAACAAAATGGAGGTAGTATCCCGCTAAGCCTAAGAAACTGCGCACTTCCTTGACCGTCCTAGGAGGCGGTCATGAGGAAACAACTCTATCTTCGCCGGGTCAACCATGACCCCTTCGGCGGAACTATATGACCCAGGAATGCCACCTAGGACATCCTGAACTCGCATTCAGAGAGCTTAGCGCAAAACTCTCTATCTTGGAGGACTCGAAGCACCGTCCTCAGGTGTCCCTCATGCTCCTCTCTACTCCAGAAGTAGACTAAGATGTCGTCTATAAACACTACCACAAACTAGTCTAAGAAGTCGATGAAGATGCCGTTCATCAACTCCATGAAGACGGCGGGTGCATTCGTGAGCCCTAATGGCATCACGACAAACTCATAATGGTCTTATCTCGTCCTGAATGCCGTCTTCGGCACGTCCTCCTTTCTCGATTGATACAATTGAACGCTAGATGAACACCTTCTACTCTCGGCGGCCATGCCAGCCGGTAAAACACTTTCCCAATCTTGCGCTAAGATCTCCCAAAAAGTTCTGATGTATCGGAAACTCGACTTCCTTCTTGGGTCTTTCCTACTACGACATTTCCATTATGTTTCTTCTTTGCTTGTCTCTACAAAGAAGATCGAACTTCCAATTTACACCGTTAGCTTTGGTTCTTGTCAAACCACACACGATGTTACGCTTCCTCAACTCTTGTTGCAAGTTCTAAGTAGCGATGGAAAGACTTTGCTTTATACTGCTCCCACTAACGAGACATGTATGCTATGACCTTTGCATCGTCTCTCAATATTCAATCAAGACCATTCTTGAAGAATCACTTGTACACCTCAACCCGGTCATACTCCGAGGCAATTTCCGAAATAGTTGCACCAATGAATCTCCTCTTAACTCTCACAACTCCATTGTCCATTGTCATCCCACTCGATACTTCATCGCCATCCGAAGTAGGTTAGCCATAGATGGTGTTACTTGGAGAATCCCTCCACTAATCCGGTAAAGATCAGCCCATCCAAGAAACTTGTAACTTCTTTCACATCCTTCGGGGGTTGTCATCCCGAGGCAACTGGTCATACAACTTCTCTCTTCTT
Source organism: Fagopyrum tataricum (assembly GCA_002319775.1). Classification (NCBI taxonomy): domain Eukaryota; kingdom Viridiplantae; phylum Streptophyta; class Magnoliopsida; order Caryophyllales; family Polygonaceae; genus Fagopyrum; species Fagopyrum tataricum. The sequence continues at coordinate 88,894 of NCTC01003578.1, forward strand.
CGAGAGTAGACCCAAAATGTCGTATTCGGGCATTAGTAAGCCCATATGGAATCACCACAACTCGTAGTGCCCATGGTTTGTCCAGAATGCCATGTTTGCACTGTCCCAGTCTCAACTTCTCAATTGGTGACAATCAAACCTTAACTCGATCTTAGAAGAGACCACCGACCCTTGCAACCAGTCGAGTAGATTATCTACACGTGGTAAGAGGGTTACTTGTTCTTCATTGTAATCTTCTTCGGCTCATTGTAGTCGATGTACAAATGGAGATAACCGTCTCTCTCCCCGCAAACTGGTGTTCTCCATAACAACTTCAAAACAAGAGTTTAAGATATAATCTAAGCTCTTGTTACCGTTCCTTTAGGATTCCACAGCCTGGTTACTCCCCCCCACACTCATCCATAGACCACCCGCACATGCGCGTTCTCAGTTGTCACCAATTAGTTGGTAAATGACCTTCTCCTATGTCAATGACTTACCATTCTTCTATGCTTCCATGTTACCATTCTCATGAAGGCTACCCTCTCGGGGTACTCGACCTTAAACTCCGTTAGCTCATTCTTCATTCCCCGCTTCCTTTTTCCTTCAGCGAGATAAATATACCCTTCTCGGCGTTGTTGAGTCACATGACTCGCCTTCATAGGCTTAACCGCGCTTCATGATATCTCGTAAGTACGTCTTCTTAAAAATTTCTAACGTTAGTTAACATCCACGTGTTGCTCTCATCTTCTTAGGATCATCATTTATACACACTTCCTCCTTTTTGGTGTTTCTTCGCCTTATCGTCATAACGGAAACCGGTCAACTCCACGTGAATCCCTACCTTGCCATTCATCTCATAATTCTCGTAATGTTTACTTTTCACTTAATGGTACCTCGTAAGCTTAACTTACGGTATCTTACCACCTTCACACTGGTTCGATCACGTTTCTCATATTGACTCCAAAACCTAGGAGCGTCTAAGGAAAGCTTCACTTCTCATGATGGAACACCGGCTTTTAACCTTGTTAGAATGCACCCATCTCCTCCTTGATTCAGATCTTTAGTTGTCCACGCGTCTTCTCGAAGAACTTAAGTTTGTTAACTCCATTGCTTTCGTCGTCATTCGCCTATGGCTCCCTTAGCACCGCTTCCATCTTGATTGCTCTTAAGTTGTCTCGATCTCTCTTTTACTTAGTTGCCCCTTTTTGCTTACGTCGTCTGAAAGGGAATGATATCGTATTATCCTCTTTCTATTAGGCCCGTATTTATAGCCTCGGGAACAATGCTCTCTTGCGACATCCTCTACGGGAACCTCAACTGCTGGTGGATCCATAACTGGCGGTCCGCAATGGGGATACGTCCCCAACCTCTCGCGCCTGGTGGTCTTCCTACTCGTCCCCGTCTCGGGACGGTAGGGGAAAGAAGGGTTCTACCCCTAACGGGTCTTACGTAAGCGGTAGCTCTCGTACATGCCATCTAATAATAGCGTATGACGTTTTAAAGATAACTATGTAGGTACTACTTATGATCTTAATATGATAAAACTTAAAACGTAAGGCAAGCATGGTCATAAAGTACATCCAAATCATACAAGTAAAAAACATCCTAAGGCCACATACGTAGCTAGGTACATACAAATCCACAAACATCCTAAGGTCATATATATATAACTATATGATAATTTATACCTAACTTCTAAATCCAGAGATCTACGTCGCCGAGGTTTGCGGAAGGAGTGGTGGTCCCGTACATTCTAACCCAATCCCGACTCATGCATGTGATTTTGAAAACAAAAAGTCAGAACCCGTGGGGGTTCTGTTTTATACCTCATTCGGCCTTTAGAAAGATTGCGAGTGTCATTGTTGTCAACCTAGGGCTCTGATACCACTTTTGTAACACCCCAAATCCGCGGTACTCGGGGCGCTACGGGCGAGACCTCACAATGGGTCCCGACCCTTAGCCTGACAACAATTTCACCGGACCTTTCAACATGGCACAAATAAAGGCAAAACTCAAACGTTTTTAATGTATGCGGAAACGAAAGAGAAAGGTACAACTTGGAAACTCAGCCGAGTCCTCAAAACGACAAACCACAATACTAATGTTTAATCATGCAACAACATCCAACTAGACATAAACAACATAAACCCAAAAACCGTCCCCGTCCTATAATGTACGGAGACCCCGGCTGTCCACTCCTCCGCCTCACTCGGCGGCGTTCCTAACCTGCAAGTCATCTACACAAACGGTTTAAAACCGTTAGCTAATATTCTAAGCATTAGAAAAGAAGTGAAGGCACAAACACACCCATAACACATAATATAAATCACACAAGTCCGTTTCTTTATCTTTATATCATCAAGTCATATCCCGTTCTAATTCAACTTCGGTTGTGACACGAGACCCCAATGGTCCCGCCTCGGTCCCCCCTCCGGCAAGGAATGGCACGGATGCCTCCGTCCATCTGACCCGCCGGGCAAGTCGCCGAGAATCCCCTAGACCCCGCAAGGCTAGGCAGTATTGTCACCGCCCGTTATCATACACTTGGGCCAAAATTATACATATAAGTCGGTGGTCCTATTTACCGGTTTAATAGTTATAGCAAAACATAAACACGCACCACCAAACACACATCAATGCTAATACGTAAAATACGAGCTAAGTAAGTCCGGAGACTTACCTCGTCACCAAATCCAAGTCAACCACACTCTTGCTTCCTTAAGGAGGAAGCCCACAACCAGCTCACAAGAGATATGCATATCAATACATACTCACACTCAAGAAGTCTTAGACTTCACTCTAGTGATCTACGCAAGATCACCTAACCCTCAAACTAGGAAACGCATCTTAGGTCCCAAATACTCATCACACTCTCAACACATGCAACATCCCACAACAGTCCATAATTCCACAAGAGTAATCCTCAACCAAAGAGGCACAAGCTAGCCTAGAAGGTCCATCATGCTCACATGCTCATATCCATCACTTACATCGAGCCTTAAGGGCTCCTAGGTTCACAACCACTAAGTGGCATTCCAAGCTACTCTAGATCCATCCTAGACATGCTATTAACATGATCCAACATCAATACTAAGGAATGAACGAAGGGAAAGGGAGAGGAGGAACCTACTGGCGAAGAAATGCAGTCGCGGAGTCAAGCTGGCGCCCCGGCGGAGCAGAGGCCGCCCCTCACAACCAAGAGCCGCCCCCAGCGGCGCTGCCAGCCGCACCCGCGGCGGAAGAAGCCGCCCCAGCGGCGCTGCCGGCCGCACCCGCGGCGGAAGGGAGCCGCGCACGCGGCTGTGCTGGGTCGTGAGCCTGCCTCCGCCCCCGCGGCCATGCCGAGCCGCACCCGCGGCTGTGCTGGGCCGTGAGCCTGCCGCGGCCATGCCGAGCCGCACTCGCGGCCGTGCTGTGCCGCTCCCGCGGCCGTGCTGAGCCGCCCCTGCGGCCGTCCGCGCCCGCGGCCGTGATGATCCGCCCCCGCGGTTACGCTGCAGAAGCTCGTCTTCTTCGTCTCGATCGTGGATCCTTGGCTCTAAGGTCCTCCTTTCCTTGCTGGGTCTTCTCCAAACGCCAACTACTGATCCAAGACTCCTCTCCACGACCTAATCGAGCTAACAACACATGCATGCAAAGATTTGAGTAAAACCTCTCAAAAGCTTCATCCATGGCTATGGATGAAGGAGGGAAGAAGAAAGGGATGAGAAGCCATGGAGGAGAAGGAAGGGAGAGGGAAAAGCTTACCACAACAGATCTGGAGCCTTCTCAAGCTGTCCAACACCAAGATCTTTACACAAAAATGGAAGAAGAGAAAGAAAGCCATGAGAGGAAGAGTGGGAGAAGAAATGAACGTGAAAGAGAAAGAGAGGAGAGAGGGAGGGGGATAAGGGCTGCAAAGTGAGGGGGCAGCAGCTGTCTTGTCCTCTTTTGCCCGGAACGAGGGGTCGGAAATGACCCCTTGTCATTTCGACTCGGAACGAAAGGTCGGAACGCGGGAAAAAGGGAAAAAGAAGACGAGTCGGCTCGGGATTTTCTTAGGAATAAATCCCGGCACTCAGCATCTCAGACCTACAGGATAACCTACAAGGCGCTCTAAGTCCGGAATAAAATTCCGGGCGTTACATAAATATTAAAACCTCTTCTTTTTTTTGATACAAGGTAAGCGAAATAGGTGGGTCAGCTTCTAGAAACCTACCAACCTATGACATCCTTACGGACGAGTACAACTACATCATCTGGGAGGGTATCATGGTCTTTAGTGTTGGAGAAGCCGTGTTTTGCGATCTCGTCCGCCACCTTGTTGATTTCTCTGAAGATGTGTGAAGTGCTAGCTTGGGCGAAACCTGAGATGGTGGTGGTTATGTCTGAGATAATCATGTCCGTCTCCCACGGTGGTTTCCAGGTGTGGTTGATCGAATTGATTAGAGTCAGATTGTCCCCCTTTATCTCAATAGCCGATATCCCTAACTGTTTGGCCTTTTGTAGGCCTTCCCGCAAAGCGTAAGCTTCTGCCTCAAGAACTGATTTTGCGTTACATCTCCCTTTTCCATGTACCAGTGGATGGCCAAATTCATCACGAATGATGAAACCATATGTGAATTGATTAGCGTTGTTTGATGACGCATCGAAGTTAAGTTTAACAAAGTTTGGTTTAGGCTTTTGCCACCTGATGTTCTTGGTCTTTCTTCTTGTTTTTGTTTTGGGTTGGTTAATGTTCGTGTGCTTAGTGTTAGCTCGTTCCCATTCTTCAATTTGTTTAATGGCTATTTGTTTCATATTTTGTGTTGTTATTTTATTATTAAAAATTCTTTGGTTTCTATCTAACCAGATATTCCACCAAATCATAACCAATTGTCTAAACTTTGAGTTAGTTATTTTTCCTTTAGTTCTCGTAGTATATCATATATAGAGTAGTTTTTTGTTATGCAAATCATTTATGATGCTAGAAATTTTAGTGCAATCCACTACTCTGAGTGTAGAATGGCATTCGAAGAACAGGTGTTTGACGCTCTCTATATGATAATTGCAGTAGATGCAAGGCATTATTACTACATGAATATTTTGTTTGTCAAGGTTTTCTTTGGTTGGGAGCCCATTAAGAGCCATCTTTCACATGAAATTTTGCACTTTAGGGATGATGCTCAACTTCCATATCCAAGTTTTATCTTCGGATACCCCAATTTTTCTCCTTTGGATCATATTCATGGCAGATTTGGTGGAATACCAGCCATCTTCATTTGTGGACCAATAGATTTTGTCTCTTATGTCGTTGATTGGTAGGTTATAGGTGGTTATTCGATTAATAATGTTTGATGGAAGAGTGCTCCTTAATTGGTAAAGGCGTGTTTCATTCCACTTTTTGTCCGATATAAAGTCGCTCACATATTCCTTTGTTTTTATTAGAGTTTGATCAATGACTAAAGATCTTAGTGGTTCCTCTAATAGCCACTTGTCTTCCCAGAAATTTATTGTTTTTCCATCTCCCACTTTCCATCTCAAACCTCTGTTGAATTCTTCCTTCAGTTTGATCAACTTTTTTCATTGCCAAGAGGTATTTTTTCCACACTCATAGTCCCATAGGTTTTGTCCACGAAGGTATTTTTCTTCTATGATTTTGACCCAAATGTTATCGGGTTCCGCCATAATTTTCCATAAGAGTTTCATTTGTAGTGCCTTATTCATATCCTCAACTTTCTAATACCTGTGCCACCTAGAGCTTTCGGTTTACATATTTTATCTCAACTGATGGTTGGGTGATAGTTTGGTCCTTTATTCCAAAAGAAGTTTCTATTAATTTTGTCCAGTTCATTGTGAATACATGTAGGCAACATAAATGCTTGCATCATGTAACTCAGTTTAGCGTTGAGGTTAGCTTTAATTAAGGTTGCTCGCCCCTCCTGTGATAGAGAAGAGGTCTTCCATTTCGTAAGTTGTTGTCTGGATTTTTGGATGACTAAATTGAAAATTTCTTTGTTTGCCCTTCCATTTATGATCGAGCATCCTATGTATTGTTCTAAGTTTGTAGCAGATGAGATGCCAAGATGAGCTTGTATTCGCCTTTTATTCACATGGTCTACATTATTCGATGTTTGAAAAGAAGATTTATGGTAGTTAATTACTTGGCCAGAGGTTTCGCAGTAGTCATTTAAGACTGAAATAATTTTATTTATTGTTTCAGTGGTTGCTTTAGTAAAGATGATGATATCGTCTACAAAAGCCAGGAAAGGTATAAGTGAATCCTTTCTTGTTATGGGAAAGCCTATCGAGCGGGGGTTTTCTCTACAAAGTTTATGTAGGTTTCTAGCAAGAATTTCGGCTCCTAGGTTGAAGAGGAGCGAGGAGAGAGGGTCACCTTGGCGTAGGCCTCTCTGTGGGCAAAATAGAGTTGTCGGTGAGTCATTGATAAGTAAGGAGTAGGATATTGTTGTTACACATTCATTGATCCAGTTCATGAATTTTTCACTAAACCCAAATTGTTGTATGACCTGGTTGAGAAATTTCCATTCCAGTTTGTCGTATGCTTTTTCCATGTCTAGTTTAATGGCCATATAACCCTCTTTTCCTTTTTTTGATCTAAATCCATGGAAAATTTCATGGGCTATCAGGACATTATCATGTATTGCCCTTTGTTTGGTAAAGGCGCTTTGAAGGGGGTGTATTAACTTAGGTAGGACAGAACTCATCCGGTTCGCTAGGATTTTGGCTATGATTTTATAGACTGTTGAACAAAGGCTAATAGGTCTTTAGTTGGCCGTTGTTGTAGGGTTGTCAATCTTTGGAAGAAGCGCGATAAACGTGTGGTTTAGTTGTTTAAGAATTTTCCCGGTTTGATAAAAGCTTTTGACAGCCCTTGTTACCGCTGGACCGACGATATGCCAGTACTTTTGATAGAAACCAACAGTCATCCCGTCTGGTCCAGACGATTTTTCACTACTGATGTCAAACAGGGCGCTTCTTATTTCACCTGTAGAGAAGGGTTTAGTTAGCTCTATATTCTCGTCATTCGTAACTTCTGGTTGGATGACTTGTAGGAGTTTTTGAAGTTTCTGGTTGTCTATGTTTGAAGCTTTAAAGCGTGTTTTGTAGTCATTCATGAATTCTTCGTTTATATCATTGTCCTTATGTAGAATAGTTCCATCACTTTTTGATATACTAGATATCATTTTCTTGTTCCTTCTGCCAGTGGCTTTTTTGTGGTGGAATTTGGTATTTTTATCGCCTAGGCGGAGATTAGTTGTTTTGGCTCTTTGCATCCAATATTTGTGTTGGTAGTCCAGAATACATTCGCGTTTCTTACATAATCTATTAATCTTATCATTAAATTGTTGATCAAAAGCTGCGAAAAGCTGCTTTTGAAGGGTTTCAATTTGTTTATCAACATATTTTAGTTGAGTGTTTATATTTCCAAATTTCTCTCGGCTCCATTGCTTTAGTTTTTGTTTTAGAAGGTTAGTTTTTTTAACAAGGTTAAACATGTTAGTTCCCTGGAATTGGGCTCTCCAAGATTGTTTGATAAAGTTCTCGCAATCAGGCCTTTGCATCCACATTGATTCAAAGCGAAATGGTTTGTTTTTATAGGTTGTGGATTGGTTTTGAAAGTTTATTGAGATCATGCAATGGTCAGATGTGGTAAACGCATGATTCCGGGTGTGTAGACATGGGTATTCTTGAATGACTTCCATAGTTGTCATTGTTCTATCAAGTTTTTCATAAGTGTTATCATCTCCTTCCTTCCTTTTTTTTCCATGTGTACTCATTACCTTTAGTTGGGAGGTCGATCAGTCCACATTGATCGGCTACATTGTGTAGCCTCTTATACTTATTATTAGTAATGGGAACTCCTCCCCTTTTATCCGAAGGTTCCCATAATTCGTTGTAATCTCCTATGATTATTGTTGGAATATTTGATGATTTAAAATCCACTATAAGTTGTGACCAAAACTCATCTTTCTTTGGTTCATCTGGTGGTGCGTAGATCCCAAAAATCCGCGTTTTGAAGCCCGAGTTTATGTTGGTGTGTTTTAGATTGATGTATCTACTATGTGTTCTAATTATCTCTATTTTTCATTTCGTAGTTGGTACGCTTTCCAAAGCATACACAACCCACCCGAGAAACCTATTGTTGGAATGAATAAGATATTATCAAAACCATCTCTCTTCCATGTTGACTCATCCGGTTCAACGCTGGTTCTTGTTTCCGCTAATATTATAGCTTGAATACATTCGTTTTTACAGGTGATATTTAGGTTGGTCCAAAAATTTTTCTTGCCTATACCCCTACAATTCCAAAAGTTATCTTCATTTAAAAATTGTTATATTTTGGGTGGTAGTCTTCCCATTAATCCTACCTTTTTCCTTGTTTTTTTCCTCTCTCCAGGATTTAATACTTGTTACTATGTTATTAGTGTTTGTATAACAGGGATTTTCCTTACTTATTCGAAGGACTAAAATGTGATTCATCATGAGATTATATACTGCCCACTCAAGTGGACAATGAACTTTGTTATTGTAAAAACCTTTCAAACTACTTTGGCTATCACTTTGCTAAGGGTTAGGATTATGAGAATCCTTCAATTGTATACACTTAGAACATCATTTAGTACATTTATGTTTCCGCTCCAAGTTATATATATAAGATATTATTCGGTTGTTGTTCGAAGATATGAAACAGAGTTGTCTAATTTCGTTCCATCACTATGATAATGATTCGTTTTTCCTTTTTCCTTTTTGTTCATGGGAGAACTGTTCTCTTCCTCAAAGAGGAGTATGCTTGTTGTTCTTAGCAATCTGCAACTGCTTGTTTTGTCATCATCAAGGTCTGATTGCTTCGTAGGTGCGTTTGCTCTGCACAACAAAGAGACAAAGAACTCAAAAAGTACTTGTTTCCAGTTGGTTTTATCCATAGTAGATTCAAACAAATCAGAACAGGTTCGTATATAGTAAGAGAGTGCAAGATTTTTAACAACAAGCATCCAAGCTACGCTAGTTATACTAGTGTAGTCAACGCACCTAACAAAATAAGCATACCAATCATCATAAAAACACTTGAAATGAATGATGCATAAGGTCAAATTGATATAAACATCAATAGAAGCCTTCGATTCAGTTGTGCAGAGAGTTTGAAACTGTTTAAATGATCCCTGTTCAGTTTCATTTTGTACATGCAATGAGTCCTGCAAATAAACATATCTATCTATCATTTGCATTGTTACATATTATCCTTTGCTTATCTATTTTTCTTGTCTTTGCATTGTATGTCTGCTTGCAATTGTTCAGATCAGAGTTATGCTTCGGATCAAGGATACAATGTTGTTCAGTTTGTTCATAATTGTTTCCTACCTTGTGCAGCTTATTGAGACAGTTTCCAACCACGGTTAACCTACAAATCACAGCAGTGAAAATACTCAGCAGTAACTGTATTCTTTTAGAGATGTTAATTTTATCATGACTAAGCCAGAAAGTATAATCATCATTCGTTAGTATTGGACAGTAATAACTCCTTTGCTCTATAAATAAAATGTTAGTCAGAACAAAAAAGCTAGTTTCATTGGAAGAAGGATTGATCATGACAAACAAACCAACATAAATTTTCCTGCAAATATACAACCAGTATAAATGGTAAAGGTTTTCAATGGTTTTAAGAGTTGTCATTGGGAGCATATGCTCATTGTTGAAAATTTGCGAGTTCCAATTGTACTCCAAAGAGCTTCTATCACACGCAGGTTCAAATAGACTCACACTTTCCTTCAACATTGTATTTTCATTTTTGTCAAATCCAGGCATTTTGAGGATCTTTCTAAGAGTTGAGAAATAGATAATCCAATTTACTGCAGTGACTACATATTTCATAAGCCAACTAATCAATTGGGTGAGTAATAGGTCAACAGAGAGAGTTAAGGGTTTCCGTTTAGTCAAGAGATGTGCCAAATTTGAAGGGTAGAAAGCAAATAAAATGCTTTTGAATTGAAATAAACAGTCAGAAGAGAGATCATCAAGCGGACATTTGATCACAGTATAAAGATAAGTTGATTTATATATGTTGAAAGGGTGAAAGAGGGTTAGAAGACACCTAGTTTTTGATTCTTGTTTTCTCCTCCCTGTTGGTCGTTGATTTTGCAGTTCGAGATCTTTCTCTAGATCTCGATTTGTTGGTCGGATATTTGGCAAAAACCTCCATTGAGCGTGTAACAAGCCTGGTGAAGTAGCATCTCTCGACGGGCAGAGCAACTTTAGATGTCCACAAACCAAATCGCAGGTCGCAGGTCGCTGGAACATCCGGCTCTTCTTCTTCCACCCCTGCGTTCCACTGCTATTTCGATTTGTGGGATTGATTTTTCGGATTCATGTCTAGGGTTTCTAAGGTATGGCGGCGGCTCCAAGGATTTTTTGGACGCGTGTGCAGGCGCGTTTTTCAGAGATGGTAAGGGGTTTATGGGCTTAATGTATAATGAAACAATTTGAATCCAAGGGCTTCCAGCTTTCGACCAGCCATTGAAGAGCATATGAAGACTTGATCCCAAAAGCTTCCACGGTGAAGCGAGATTCTCTAAACTTGATCCCAAAAGCATCCTTCCTGTTGACGAATTGAGAGATAGGAGATTTGAACCTCCTCCATGTTTTTTCCTCACTTTCTTCCACCATAGAAACCGACGAGGTTGAGAAGGAAACAAACTCACGGTGGAGCGAGATTCTCGAGAAGAGGCAAAACGGATCTGGCACCAATAAGGGCCAACTCTTTGGGTTTGGGGTATTTGGGGTGAACGATTTGGGAGTTCTGGGGAGGCTTTGACCAGAAAGGGGCAAGTTTTCGCAGTTATGTTTAGCGGCGGCGGTAAGGATTTTACAGTGTTTGAGGGTTTGAGGGGTCTCTTGCTAACAGCGCATAAAAGCGCGTTCTTCTGAGGCGGGGATAGGGTTTTCATTTGTCACTCCAAGTTGCCATATGGTTAATTTAATGAGTTCCTAGATTTGCATGAAACAATTAGTTTGATGAGTGACTAAATATGTATTTTTCTGTTATTGTGGTATCATCAACGTGTGTATGCTTATATCTGTATGAATATAGTTCTCCTGAATCGAGAATAGAAGATGATCAATTTGGAGGTTTTCTAAACTGTAGTGATCCGTGCTTGTGGATGGGAAAGTGTTAAGCTGTTAGGTTGATAGTGTAAACATATTTTTCTCTGATGTTTAAATTGTCATTCCAATTCATGCTACCTGATGAGTGATGACTATGCTGCAAACAAATACTACTCTGTATCACTAACCCTTTTCCTTTTTTTTTTTGTATAAATGTAAACTGAATATTTTGCAATTCCCAGTTAATGTTGTTGTAAAATACATGATCAGCTTAGCGCATGGACAAACATTGCATCTAAAATTGAACAAAAAAAGGCAGTGATTTGATGTGAAGATAAGTTTATTCATCTTGAACAAACATAATTGACATAAGAATCGAACCTTAAAATAGCAATGACTCGAATCAAGCAAGATGCTCAGCCATTGCAAGGATCTTGAGCTGCTTCTTCTTCCTGAGTTCATGTGGGACAGGTCCAAACACTCGAGTCCCAACCGGCTCTCCTTGTTTGTTGAGGATAACAACAGCATTGTCATCAAACTTGACCTCACTACCGTCACAACGGCCCCTTGGCATTGCAGCACGGACAACGACAGCTCGCACAACATCTCCTTTCTTCACCTTGCCACCCGGACGGGCTTCCTTAACCGACGCAACTATGATGTCTCCTAGCCTCGCTCCCCCCTTCCTTCCCTTTATGGCTTGTATGCACATCACTTGCTTCGCTCCTGAGTTGTCCACTACGTTCAGCTTTGTCCTCATCTGAATGAAGCTCCTTTGTTGCTGCACCATTTTTCAGTTCAGCTAAATTATGGATTACTCATCATACCCGGAATGTAAATAAATCCTAAACGATGCGTATGATCATCCAAATGCTGATAAAAGGATAGAAAAAATAGGAAACACTATCTTATGTAAAACTATGACAAGTATGGTGTGCAGCATTGGATAGAACTCAATTTCTGTTAAATGCGTTTCTTTCAGTTCTTGTAAACAAACCATCTATCACTTAATCAGCTCACATCTTTCAGCATTAGATTTAAAATGGGGAAAAATGATACTAAACACACTAGCTAACATAAGCGTTGGCCAAGACAGATATACCAGGAAACTAAGCTCCAATATGACTATAAAAGCATCTTTAGACAGACAAGTCATTTGCTTTCACTCCTTTCAGTCATTCAACTTCTTCAACTTATTTTCTACTGTTATACACCTGGAAAACATCAATTAAACACATACCTGAGTAAAAATGTTGGTGCATCCTGCTTCAAAGGCCGGTTTTACCACCGCGCTGTGGCTTTGTAAGAGATTGCTTAACAATGTCCGTCCACCTACATCACATTTCATAACACAACTATATAGTTCATGAAATTACTTAGAGCTCGGTGACAAAAGCAGGATAGCATCAATAACAATCAGTAACTCCTGTTCACTCTCTATTCTGAATTCAATACAATACAGATAATCTCAAGTTGCCATCTCATAGCTTAAATATTGACAAAGACTTCTAAATCCATTAAAAAAAATGATTTAAGAGAAAAATCTCCAGTTGCAGAAAATTTTCTGCCAAATAAACCAGCCCCGTATTCTATAAGAAAAAGATGCATAAACACCAAAAGTATTGGAATTAACACAACCGGTATGCAAATCACAATTATGACTATATGAATAAGGAAATTGTACCGTGAGACAATTTTGAAGAGAGTGAAGCTGCCATCCTCCGAGATACTTTTACCTTAAAAAAATCAGAGAATGAAGCTTTATGAGTAACCTACTAAAAGTTAAATTAAAAAAAAACAAAGGGGAAAATAAAATTACCAGTAAAGAGGTTGAGTGGTTTCGATTCAGATGCAAGTTATCCTCTTAATTGGCAGAAATGAGCAATTCCGTCGACTGCCGGCGCTCCTAGGTCTTCTACTTTGAAGATGCAGGCGAAGCTGAGTGAATATTGAGTGGCGAGTGTGGGTTGTAGTTGCAAGCGGTCGGAGCTCAACGAAGACCGCAGTTGCGCCGGCTAGAGTTGTCTCAAGAATGTGACGAAGGAGATGAAGGTCGATGTTCGTGTTCCCGGTTGCTGTTCCTCAACCTTGATACGTAACAGCCCTAGGAGGAGAAGACTTGGAGGTGGGCCGGCGGGGTGTGGTTGTGGGCTCAACAAGGCAGGCCCAATACAAGACCAAATGGGCTATGAGGTCCAAAAGAGGCCCAACAGAATTCTTAAAAACTGGATATCAATTGATTGACTTACAAATCAGCGAGATTCTTCAGATTGCCAAATGTTTCTGGTATTGTTCCACACATCAAAAATTTGAAAAATGCAGCATGGCAGAACTTCTTTACCACTAATCCATTGTTTAACTTTAAGCATATTAGGTCAATCCATAAAAATTGAACAACCTTCCCTACATAATCAAAAGATGTATCAATGGAAACTAGGATATAAACCAAATATTTACTTATTTACATCATTCATGTTGACTTTAGTTAGCTAAAAAGAATGAAAAATTCCTTACAATTTTCTCAAACTTTTCAAATTGTTTTCTAAAATCCTGAAAGAAAGCAGTTGATCATCATGAGCAAATCAAATAAACATAGAATTCTATACTTACAGTATAACTAATACATGTAAGAGAAGCTACTTACATCTCTTGCATTTTTGTGAGGCTTCCAAATTCATCCAGTGTTATTGTTCACATGGTAATTAGTGAAGATGAATACTCTTGTTAGCTGTTTCTAAAACCTAGAATTCATGGTTACATGATAGGGGGAAATTTGGCACAATTATTCACTGTTAAAACATTGATCCTCCGTTTGGTTGTAACTCCGAAAACGGAAACGGAATGAAAATAAATTTACTTTACATTGCTACCTTATTCATGGAATCATTGAATGTGGTTTCATGCAAAATGTATTTGTTTCCTCCCATTTTGTTATCCATAGAGTAACAAAACTAATCAATTTCTACTACAATTACTTCAAATCACAAGGAATGATTCTCAAAAACTTTATGAACATGGGTATACGTATGGACTAAATACATTTCCATTCCGTTTCCGAAATTCAAACCAAACGGGCCCTGAAACTAAATGCACCCTGCCAACCAAACACGCAATGCGTTTTACATCCTTTCTAATTGAAATGGACCAAGCCCGAGAAGACACACAACAAACAATTGAACATTCACTTAAAATAATCTTTTTTTCAACTAATTACACCATTTTTCGTAAATTATCTCGTGTTTTAGTAATTTGTCAATTTGAAAAAGTATGTTTTTCTATAGTTAGTGCAACCCTGCAAATTGTAGCACATATTATTTTTGTTGGTTCAAAAAATTGACAAATCAATCGATCTAAAGTAGAAAAAAATATCATCAATGGTGAGATCAACAAATTAAGAAATGTGAACATGGGAAACAGTTGATTTTACAACCAGCAAAATTCGATTTTGCAATGAAGTTCCGAAAACATTTCGACAATTTGAAATTAAGAAAGAAACATAGGTTTTTTTAGGGTTTACCTTCGAGGGATAAGTTGAGCATGAGATTTGAAGTCTGATAAGCAATTGCAGAAGAGTAACAACAACAACAGATAGAACGAACTGGAAATAGAACTTGACGGATTCATAGATTCTCTGGTGAAATTATGGACTTAAACTTGCAAGATCAAATGGCTAAAGCATTCGTTGGCAAAGAAGAAGATGTGGCGAGATTTTTCCGGTGGGAGTGAGCAGTGGCGGAGCAAGCAAAATATTTGAAGGGGAACTTGACGACTTAAAGAAATAAAGACAAAATAGTTCATTACTAATACGAAGTTTAGTACAACAAAAGATTTCACTACCGTAAAGGGGGAAATCCTCTTTCGGGATCTCATCATTTGAAATATTGAATAATAACTTCCTTGTCAATGCTTTTGAAAATTTCTTTCTCGATATAACAAACCAAACCATCAGTGAGAAATTCATCTCCCATCTTATTGCGCAAATCTGTCTTGACTATACTCATCGCAGAGAATGCTCTTTTCACCGTAGTTGTGGCAACTTGTAACACTAAAATCAACTCTATAAGACGATATACCAAATAAAACACTTTTTGAATTCCATTCTCAACCATCTTCTTAGAGATATCTCCAACACTTTGCAACTTAGAATAATCTTCATCTCGCCTCATTTCAACAATCCACAACTCAAGTTGTTTTAAAAGCTCTCTTTGGTCACAAATTGAGAAATCTTGTGGATATAACCTTGCAAGCTGAAGTAGTTTCTCCACATTGAAATTGGAGAAATCATTCTTAGGATTAAGACAACGTTAAACAACTTTTCTAAATAGCCATTTGGATGAAGAGTTGTACATGGAACAACCAGAGGGATTTATAATTCCTGGAAATGAAAAGAAAGTGTGTAAACTAGTGAAATCCTTATATGGATTAAAACAGGCTCCAAAACAGTGGCATGAGAAATTTGATTCTGCCATCATGTCTTATGGTTTTAAACACAATGAAGCGGATAAATGTGTTTACACAAAGTTTGCTGAAAATTACAGCATAATAATTTGTCTTTACGTTGATGACATGTTAATATTGAGTAATAACATGAATGGAGTAAATGAGACAAAAGATTATTTAAAGTCACAATTCAAGATGAAAGACTTGGGGGAAGTAGACACTATTCTAGGTATTAAAATACTCTAAAATAGTGGGGAGTTTACCCTAACTCAGTCTCATTATATTCATAAGATGTTAGAAAAGTTTAAATATTTTATGATTAAGGAAGCTAATACTCCTTATGATCCTTCATGTAAATTATTAAGGAATGAAGGCCGATCAAATTCCCAAACAGATTATGCAAGTGCAATTGGGAGTTTAATGTATGCAATGCATTGTACAAGACCTGATATTGCATTTCCAGTTTGTAAGTTGTCTAGGTATACTAGCAACCTTGGAATCGAACATTGGAAGGGAATTACTCGAATTCTAGGTTATTTAAAGAGGACAATAAATCTGAAGTTGTCCTACAGTAGCTTTCCTGCAGTTTTGGAAGGTTTTACTGATGCTAGTTGGATATCTAGTGCAGATGAAAATAAGTCAACTAGTGGATGAGTTTTTACACTAGCAGGAGGGGCTGTTTCATGGGCTTCAAAGAAGCAAACATGCATAACTCATTCCACAATGGAAGTTGAGTTTGTAGCCCATGGTGCAACAGGAAAAGAAGCGGAATGGCTGAGAAATTTTCTATTGGATATAAAGTTGTGGCCACAACCGATGCCAGCCATTTCTCTATTTGGTGATAGTGCTGCTACAATGTCTAGAGCATATAATAAAATTTATAATGGAAAATCTAGACATATAAGCTTGAGGCATGCTTATGTTAGACAATTGATTGAAGAAGGGGTTATTACAATTACTTATGTCAAATCTTGTGAGAATTTGGCTGATCCATTTACAAAGGCACTCTTGAGAGAAGTAAGGAATACCTCGACTACAATGGGATTGAAATTAAACTAAGTCACCACAACAGGAACCCAACTTTCTTTCTAGAGATTCTAGTTACGAAGTTTAAAGGGTAATAACAAGTTGATGATAAGTGACTTGATGCATATCTAAGAGCTTAGCAACAAGTGCAGAAAAGGAGGTTGAGTATTTATACTCTTAATAAGATTCTGAAAAAATGTATAGCATTTTAATGGTTTTTAAAGAATCTTACATATATAGATAACATAAGAGTGGAGTTACTCTTAAACAAAACCATTTGTTTTGTAAGTTTTCTATGAATCTAGGGTGAACTCGAGGTTTAATAGCAAGTTTAAAACTAAGTGGAGAACCTGTAAAATGTTGTATGTATGCTCTATCCGGTGTTGATAAAAGAAAGATGGTTTAAGGACTTGACCACCATTTACTTTGTTGACACTTTGGTAGAGTTGTACTAATTGAAAGTTTAAGTTGAAAACACTTTCATTATGTATGACATTATTGACAAAAGTCTAATTTATAGACTTAAGTGGGGATTGTTGGTGAAAGTCTATTAATAAGACTCATTATTATTTTAGAAAATCTGAAATCAAAGGGAGTAAACTGATTTGTTCAATAACTTCGTAACTGTTACCAACTGAATTCCTAACTGAATCCTAACTGTAAACTGAATTTAACTGTCGCAGACAGATTCAGAAAATTCTCTATAAAATAGAGAATTGGTTCTTCACAATAAGAAAGAATTCAGATTTGCTGTCTGATTCTTTTAAGGGCTTTGTTGTATCCTAGGAGGTGAATTTGTCTGAAACCCTACAACAATTAAAGGGGACAAATATCACTTTAAAGATAGTGATCTTTCACGCCTCAAAGCAATTCTACAAAAATATTTACCAACATCCGGTGCATTAGAGCTGGTATGATCGCACCCGTCTACTTATGCCACCTTCCCGTACTTGTATACCTACCTCCATACTCCCCTTGGCCTAGCTCGCTAGCTTTACCGACACACCCGAAGTGTGTGCTTTTGCCGGGACCCGTTAATTAAATCCGGATAAGCGTTTTACCTATTTTGGAACCCAAGAAGTCTTAATTTTGTTATTTTTAATATTTAAAAAATGTAAGTATTTCTTTTCACGGAAGTTAATGAATCAAAACTAAAAGTTAACGTGAATCTATCGAGAAGAAGATTTAAATTAAAAAAAATAAATAAATCAAAAATCAAAAGGAGGGGGTGCAACACGAGGACTTCCTAGGAGGTCACCCATCCTAGTACTACTCTCGCCCAAGCACGCTAGCTTAACTTCGAAGTTCTGGTGGGATCTGGTGCATTAGTGCTGGAATGATCGCACCCGTCTACTTATGCCACCTTCCCGTACTTGTGTATCTGCCTTGTAACACCCCGAATCCGTAGGACTCGAGGTGCTACTGGGCTAGGATCTCACAATGGATCCTGACCCTAGTCTGACAACAAGTTCACTGAATCTTACAACAAGGCACCGATAGATTAAATACAAAACATCAAACTGATATAAAAGTATCAAAAGGTTATACAACGTGTTGTTGAGTACAAACAAAACATAAATATATACATGATCAAAAGATCCCATATCCCACGAGAACGACCCAGTGTATGGAGCCCTCAACGGATCACCCACTCTGCATCACTCTGCAATTCTCCTAACCTGCAAGGAATCTACAACACGGTATAAAACCGTTAGCTAACCATACACATATATAAGATGAGCATAAGCACAAGCACACGTCAAAAATACTAAACACCTCATCATGATATCACACATTTACCCAGTTTATCATCTTTATAAATATAGTCCAACACTCAAATCGTATATATAAATATCCATATGAATATATGTGACACGAGGAATATAACCCTCGCCTCTCGGTGGTAATGCCAACTGGAATGGTCATCCGGGACTACTCCTCCGTGTACCCTGAGGGAATGGAGACAGTGCCCGTTCCGTGTACCAGATCTGGATGTTCCGCAGAGAACCTCCCAGTCTCCCATAGGGATTAGTGGGCAAGGCTATCACGGCCCTACAATGGGCAGTCACTAAACCATAGGTCGGTAATAATCAATCCTTACATGCTATCAATCACATATCAAACACCACTCATGCACACATCCAATATAGGGATGGCAGCTAAGTAAGTCCTATGGACTTACCTCAACCTCGGAAGTCTCAAACCCAATCAGCTCCAACTCTGGAGATCAACACTGCCTAAACAAGGCATAACAACAAATATCAAACTCATATCCATCACAGGGGTCACACCTAGACCCAAGGGATCCATAAGGATCATATCCTAACTCATAAACCTCAAAGCCATAACCGGCATAAACGATAACATACTCATCATCATTCTAACCTCATACACGTACCTAGCATGCTACTAACCCGCTCATACTAGAAAAGGAAAGGATCTACCTAACTCTAGGTAGACCTAGGACAAGACGCACCTGCGTAACAAGAGAGACGCAGGGGCGGAATAGGCAACCCGCAGGCGCGGTGACAATGGCCGCAGTCAACGCAGGCACGGTGCAGGCACGGGGACACAGCTTCCGCAGGGGTGGCGGCTTCCAGGCGCGGGGGCGGCGACGGTGCAGAATGTAGGCCCGCGAGTCCTCTTTCACTCTTCACGTGATCAAATCACGTCTCTTCCATTCCAAAATTACACACATGCATATACATACACATACTAACATTAATCTATATCCAATTCATTTAATCCTAAGCTAAGGGAGATGGAATCAAAGAAGAAGAGAAGGAGAAGAAGCAAGGAACTTACCACACTTGTGGTCCTAGGCTGCACAGAAGATCAACACCCAACACAACTAGCTCTCAAGCTCATCACAACATCCAACATCATCAACCTCACAATCAAAACACTTCCAAACTCAAGAACACTCACACACAAGATCAAGGAGAAGGAAGAAGGAAGCAAGAAGGATGTAGGGTAGCTGGAAGAAGAAGTGAGGAACCCTTGGTCACGAAGCCAAGGTAAGGCTAAGAAGGATAGGTAAAGCACGGTCAACCGGTCAACAAAACCGGCTGCAGCCGCAAGAAACCGCGGGGGCGGTTCCCTGGGCCGCGGGAGCGGAAACCCGTTGGGGCGGCACACAAGTCCGCGGGGGCGGCTAAGGTCAAAACAGCTCCTAAAAGAGTAAGGCTCTTACACCTCACCCCCCTAAAAACAAGTTTCGTCCCGAAACTTGTAAAATCCTCAAACCACTCGGACTCACAAGCCGAGGTATAACTCTCTATAACCTCAAACATAAGCATGGAGGAAATCATCAACTCCAGCAACAAAACACTATCCAAGGCATAGAGGAAAACCATCTCTAGCCAAACCATAAACACATCACAAGGCATAGAGGAATCAAATCTCTAGCCGTATCATACTCATAACAGAAAGGCATGGAGGAAAAACGTCTCCAGCAACACTATGTCCCTAAAAATGGCATGGAGGAATAACCATCTCTAGCTGAATCCAAAATGTACACAATAGCATGGAGGAAAGAGCCATATCCAGCTATAAACAATAATCATAGTAGCACAACAAGATCTACCAAGATCATATATCATATCAAAGCTAGTATGAAATAAACACATCATAGCATATAAGCATATAAGCACATAATACTCACCAAGATAGTACTAAGATCTACTCGGTGATCCTACTGGTGCACCTATCTCGGCATAGAACTCTGGATAGTTTCCCTGGATACTATCCTCAGTCTCCCATGAAGCCTCATCAGGTCCTCGTTTCGACTACTGTATCCTCAGCATAGGAATGTCCTTCGAACGCAGACGTCTCATACCTCGTTCTAGGACTACAATCGGGTGCTCAACAAAGGTGTGGTCCGGCTCAACCACCAAATCATCATAACTCACAATATGTCTCGGATCTGGTATATACTCCCTCAGCTGAGACACGTGAAATACAGGGTGAACACGCTCTAATCTCGGAGGCAAAGCTAATATGTATGCTGCACTCTCAACTCGATTCAGAATCTTGAACGGTCCGACATATCGGGGGCTCAACTTCCCCTTAATGCCAAAACGTCTAACACCTCGTGTCGGGGACACTCTCAGCCACACATGGGCTCCAACTCTGAACTCTAGAGGTCTACGTCTCTTATCAGCATAAGACTTCTGACGGCTCTGCGCAGTCAACATCCGCTCTCTAATCAGTGCTACTCGAGCCACATCATCCTGAATCTGATTGGGTGTCAAACCACTAACACTACTCTGCTCATCCCAGCATAATGGAGTACGACATCTCTGCCCATACAGTGCCTCATATGGGGCCATCCCAATAGATGCATGTCAACTGTTGTTGTATGAGAACTCAACAAGTGGGAGATGATCCGTCCACACTTGTCCCCAATCCAACACACAAGCTCGCAGCATATCCTCTAGTGTCTGAATGGTCCTCTCTGACTGACCATCTGTCTGAGGATGGAACGCAGTCATTAAGTGTAAACTCGTCCCCAGGGCAGTCTAAATATGCTACCAGAATCTCGAGGTAAATCGTCCATCTCTGCTTGAGACGATCGTCCTCGGCACACCATGGAGTCTCACTATCTGCCTAGTGTACTCCTCTGCTAATCTGCTCACCGGCCACGTTTCCCGAATAGGAATGAAACGTGCCGTCTTCGTCAATCTGTCCACTATAACCCATATCGCATCAAAACTCTGGCCCAGTCTCAGCCTAGTCACAAAGTCCATGGTGACGTCCTCCCACTTCCTATGTGTATCAGGAAGTGGATGTAGCTCACCTCCAGGTCTGCTATGCTTTATCTTGACCTGCTGACAGGTCGCACACTGTGCCACAAATCTGGCCACATCGGGCTTCAACCCTCCCCACCAATATGAACGTCTCAAATCCTGATACATCTTACTCGTACTTGGATGTACAAAGTAAGGTGAACAGTGAGCCTCTTGTAAAATCCTCTGGTGTAGATCCGCATCAGCGGGTACACAGACGCGACCGCGGCGCCTCAATACTCCATCTGCTCCTAGCAGGAACTGTGGTGCCTCATCTCGAGACATCTTATCTCGTATCCTCATCAGTGTCGGGCAGGTCTCCCGCTTCTGTTGGATCTCACCCAACAGATCAGGAAGAACCTCTAAAGTACGCAGCTGGGCATCCTCATCAAGAAACTGAATGTCCAACAGTAACCAGATCAAGTCTCTCTACAACTGATGCTGAACTGTCAGCCTCGCAATCGCCTGCTCTCGAGGTGTCTTCTTGCTCAAGGCGTCGGCGACAACGTTCGCCTTCCCTGGATGATACAAAATCTCTAAATCAAAGTCCTTAATCAGCTCGAGCCACCTACGCTGGCGGTTATTCAATTCCTGCTACGTGAAAATGTACTTCAGACTCTTATGGTCTGTGAAGATCTGACATGTAGCACCATACAGGTAATGTCTTCAGATCTTCAGTGCATGAACTACCGCTGCCAACTCCAGATCATGAGTCGGGTAGTTCTCCTCATACGTCTTCAGCTGTCGCGACGCATATGCAATCACCCTGCCTCTCTGCATCAACACACATCCCAAGCCTAGCTTGGATGCATCATTGTATACCACAAAATCCTCGGTACCCTCTGGCTGTGCCAAAATAGGAGCAGAAGTCAGACGTCTCTTCAGCTCCTCAAAACTCTGCATACACTGATCAGACCATACAAATCTGGTAGTCTTCCTCAGTAGACTCGTCAATGAACGGGCAATCACAGAAAATCCCTCCACAAAGCGTCTGTAATAACCGACTAGGCCAAGGAAGCTACATACTTCCTTGACGTTCGTCTGTGTAGTCCAAGCTCCTACTGCCTCAATCTTGGCCGGATCCACCATGATTCCTTCAGCTGATACAACATGACCCATAAATAGCTACCTTTGGCATCCATAACTCACACTTAGAGAACTTAGCATAAAGTTCTCTATCCCGTAAAACCTGCAATACAGTCCTCAGCTGTCCTGCATGCTCCTCTCTACTGCGAGAGTACACAAGAATCTCATCTATGATGACCACCACAAACTGATCCAGGAAGTCGATGAAGATACTGTTCACCAACTCCATAAAAATTGTTGGGGCATTCGTAAGCCCAAAAGGCATCACTACAAACTCGTAGTGTCCATATCTGGTCCGGAATGCTGTCTTGTGCACATCCTGCTCTCTCACCCTCAGCTGGTGATATCCTGAGTGCAAGTCAATCTTGGAAAATACAGTCTCTCCTTGAAGTTGATCTAACAAATCATCAATATGAGGTAGTGGATACTTGTTCTTGATGGTCACCTTCTTCAGCTCTCTATAATCAATGAATAATCTCAGTGATGCGTCATTCTTCCGTACGAAGAGGACAGGTGCTCCCCATGGGGACACGCTAGGGCGAATGAAGCCCTTCTCAGCCAACTCCTCAAGTTGCTTCTTCTGCTCCAACATCTCGACAGGTGCCATCCGGTATGGGGCCTTCGAGATCGGTCTCGTACCAGGCTCTAAATCAATGCCAAAATCTACACTCCTCTGAGGCGGCAAACTGGACGGCTCAACAAATACATCTGCAAAATCACAGACAACTGGGATATCCTCTAATGCTGGATTCTCCCCTCCTTCATGGCATAACACCAGAAGGCCTCACAACCCTGTGCAATCAATCTAGCTGCCCTTATCGCACTGATAATCGTGCTTGTCTTTCCAAGGTCCCAACATCGGAAAACCTCTATCTGACCTAACTCGGTAGAGAGGGTAACTGTCCTCCTACCTACATCTAAGACTGCAGAATGTCTATCCATCCAATCCATACCTAGAATGACTTCTTCATGCTCTAATGGCATGACAAAGAAGTCAACTAGTAACACACGAGTCCCTACAGAAATGGGACAGCCATGAATCTCACGGGTACCTCTGACCCTACCACCATCGGGTAACCCTATAATAAAGGGCATCCCCTCAACCGTATGTAGACTCAGACGCTCTACACAGGCATCAAAAATAAAAGAATGTGTAGCACCAGTATCAAACAAGACTCTATTATGTAAACCATGAATCAGAATGGTACCTGTAGCAGTCGGTGCAGCTGGCTCCTCTGCACTCCTCAGCTCAAAAACTCGACCCTGTGGTCCTCTGATATCAGTGGTGCTCCCACCACGACCTCTGCCTCTACCCAACCTAGGAGCAGATCCCTGAGTGGTAGGACGATCTGGGACTCTCTATTGTCCCTGCTACTGCTGCTACTGCTGAGGTGGTCTCTGTCTACCCTCAGCTATACTGGCAGGAGAAGAACCCTGTTGTGATGAAGCTCCGCCCTGTCAGCAGAATACAGCTCTATGACCTGGTCTGTCACAAGTATAGCACATCACTGTTTGCCTCGGACACTCCGGTCGCATATGTCCATACTTACAACAATTGTGGCACTATCGTCCCTTATCTGTAACTGGTGTAGAGAAGGGATGACTCTGGCGACTCTGACCTCACCCTACACTAGCAGCCCCACCAGCACCACTGGTTTGCCCAGTACGCTGTCTCTTCTCAGACCTTCCGGTATGAGAAGCTCTCCTCTAACTAGCCCGCTCCCTCTCATAGTCGGAAGCTCTGTCCTGATAATCCATAAGAGTCTCACAATGAAATCCCGCCATGTAGGTCCGGGTAGTATCCCTCAGTCGTCGGGAAAACAGATATACATGCTGATCTGCAGGAGGTGCAACTGGGCCCAGCAATGCCAACTCCTCCTGATAGCCTCGGAGACTAGTACATCCTCAAACCCAGCCTCCACAAAATCCTGCAGTTTCTCCATCCTCAGTGAGCAGGGCAGAAACGCTCTCTAATCGGGGTCCTCATTTGATCATAACTACTAACCTGACCTCGTACAGACCTCCACTAGTGCTGTGCCAAATCTCTGAACAGAGTCTGCGCCAACTCGATCTGTCTATCAGCAGGGCACCTAATAGACTACAGAGCTGAGTCCACATGTCCAATCCAGAGCTCCACCTCTAACCCCACCTTCCCAGAGAAAGGGGGTACATCCATCTGGTGGAATGCCTTCAACCAAGTGTTTGGTCTAGGCCCTCTATACTCCTCTTTAGCTCGAGCAATCTCAGCAACAGGTGTCGGTGCAGCTGGCACCTGAGTAACTGTGTGGGACCTCTCAAACGGTCTCTCTTGTGCTGGCAGATCAGGAGCACGTCTACCTGCCCTGGAAGCCTCTTCCACACGTCTGATATACTTGCGGAAGGCTGGTCCCTCCATGGAGACACGATCAGAGTCGTCTGACTGGACTCTATGGGATCCTTGTCTCTCAGTTGCACCGTTCCCCGTCTCAGGAACGGCACTCTCAGCAACGTCCTTATGAACGTCTTCCGCTGCACGTGGATCAACAGCGGAAATCCTAACCCGTCCTCTACCTAGAGGGGGTCTACCTCTACCTCGTCCAGCTGCAAGTAAGGCTCTAGTTTGAACCATCTGTTGAGGACGTAAACCTAAGTTAGAAGGCTATATATATGCCGTATGTATAGATATATATCAAATCAATCACAACAGAATATCTATATATATATATATATATATATATATATATATATATATATATATATACATATATAGCTATACTGTCAAGATCTTCAGAGGGGCGATGACTCACGTACACGATATCCCAAAACATTTGTACTCATTTCAAAACCAAAATCTTTTGAAAAGTCAGACCCCTTTCGGGTTCTGTTTATTTATCTATTCGACCTTTATCACAGATTACTAGTGTCATTGTTGTCAACCTGGGCTCTGACACCAACTTTGTAACACCCCGAATCCGTAGGACTCGAGGTGCTACTAGGCTAGGATCTCACAATGGATCCTAACCCTAGCCTGACAACAAGTTCACTGAATCTTACAACAAGGTACCGATAGATTAAATACAAAACATCAAACCGATATAAAAGTATCAAAAGGTTATACAACGTGCTGCTGAGTACAAACAAAACATAAATATATACATGATCAAAAGATCCCATATCCCACGAGAATGACCCAGTGTATGGAGCCCTCAGCAGATCACCCACTGTGGATCACTCTGCAGTTCTCCTAACCTGCAAGGGATCTACCACACGGTATAAAACCGTTAGCTAACCATACACATATATAAGATGAGCATAAGCACAAGCACACGTCAGAAATACTAAACACCTCATCATGATATCACACATTTACCCAGTTTATCATCTTTATAAATATAGTCCAACACTCAAATCGTATATATAAATATCCATATGAATATATGTGACACAAGGAATATAACCCTTGCCACTCGGTGGTAATGCCAGCTGGAGTGGTCATCCGGGACGACTCCTCCGTGTACCATGAGGGAATGGAGACAGTGCCCGTTCCGTGTACCAGATCTGGATGTTCCGCAGAGAACCTCTCAGTCTCCCATAGGGATGAGTGGGCAAGGCTGTCACGGCCCTACAATGGGCAGTCACTAAACCATAGGTCGGTAATAATCAATCCTAACATGCTATCAATCACATATCAAACACCACTCATGCACACATCCAATATAGGGATGGCAGCTAAGTAAGTCCTATGGACTTACTGAACCTCGGAAGTCTCAAACCCAATCAACTCCAACTCTGGAGATCAACACTGCCTAAACAAGGCATAACAACAAATATCAAACTCATATCCATCACAGGGGTCACACCTAGACCCAAGGGATCCATAAGGATCATATCCTAACTCATAAACCTCAAAGCCATAACCAGCATAAACGATAACATACTCATCATCATTCTAACCTCATACATGTACCTAGCATGCTACTAACCCGCTCATACTAGGAAAGGATAGGATCTACTTAACTTTAGGTAGACCCGGGACAAGACGCACTTGCGTAACAAGAGAGACGGAGGGGCGGAACAGGCAACCCGCAGGCCGCAACCGGCGCAAGGCGTGACAGCGGCCGCAAGCGCGGTGACAGCGGCCGCAGGCAAGCGCAGGCACGGGCGCAGGCGTTGTGACACTGCTCCCGCAAGGGCGGCGTCTTCCAGGAGCGGGTGCGGCGACAAGGTACCCGAAAGGGCGGCTTTGCTGGACCGCGGGGGCGGCGACAGTG
>NCTC01003578.1:126031-146160 GCA_002319775.1 Fagopyrum tataricum
TATCCCGAGTTGAGATCATCACCATAGAAGCTAGGGAGCATGGAGTGTTGATCACTCTAAGAAGAAGAAGAAGAAGAAGAGGAAGACTTAAACACATTTCCAGGAGAGAAATGAAAGCGAAGCCTAGAAATGGAATGAAGTCCATTTCTAGAAGAGATAAGAAGATCATTCCTAGAAATGATGTGAAGACCATTTCCGGAGATACATTTGAAGACTACTGATTGGAAATGGAAGATTGGTCCAGAAGAAGAACTCGAGGCTTGCAAATGCCACGTGAAGATGAGGAGAACAAATGAAGATCATTCATGGAATATTTGCAAAAGACCATTTCCGGAAGTGCAATGAAGACTATTGATTGGAGATGGGAGATATCAAGATTGATCACGTTTGCATGAGCAAGGAGGAGCTACGATCCACTCAAACCATCAGATCATTCACCGTTATCCACGTTTTCTACTCCATCTCTACGTCTCCCATCATCTACTTCTCTCTTTGTTTTGGTGTTGAAAGATCGGGAAACCCTGACGGCTTATCCCCACATCAAATTGGTATCAGAGCTAAGGTTCATCAACACCAACCACCGTCAAAAAGAAAATTCGAAGCTTCAAGACTTGTCAAGAGGCTTCAACAAAAACAAGCGATTGGGAGCAGAAAAGCTACGGTTAGTAAATCTATTCACGCTAGACACTCTGTTTTTTTCACAATTTAAACCAATATCTTGAAAAAGATTAATTGTGGCCTGAATTATCTCACTATAACTCAGCCAAAGTTTCAATATTTTTCTTGCCAAAACCCACGGTTCATCTTGTGAAAACCTATTCGGGCTAATTGGGAAAAACCAACCATGACGATCTTTTAGCCACAGTCACTTTTGGACCACCGCCCCCTACCCTCGCAGCAGCCGCTGCCCCTATCAAAAAGAAAAAAAAAAAATCGGCGCCCGGAACCCTAGTTCCGCCGCCCGCCGCAGCCACCACCCTTCTCCCACCGGTTTTCACACGCGCCTGCTCCCCACCACCCTCTCCGACCTGCTGCACCACCACCCTCACTCCGCCACCCCCAACAGCCCCGCCATCCGAGAAAGCCTTCAGTTTTCACTTCCCTCCGCCCTTTACCCTTGATTCACTTCGTGCAAACCTATTCGGGCTAATTGCGGGAAAACCAACCGAGAAGAATCTTTTAGCCACGGGCCCACTTTTGAATCACCATCCCCTACCCACAGCAGCCGCTGCATTATTAAAAAAAATTAAAAAAAAAAAATCGGTGCCGGAAAACACTATTCCGCCGCCCGCCACACCTCCGCTGCCCAACACGCCGGCCACCGCCCAGCACCACCACACCACCCGCTTCCCCTGCTGGCTGTCTCCGGGCCGTCCACCACCCCAGCAGCCCGCCTCCACCACCGAAAGCCTTCGGCTTTCCTTGTCTTTCGCCGGTTTTTGCCGCCGGACTCCCATGTCGCCGCCGCCCGCTTCTGCCGGGCCGCCTCCAGTCCACCACCACCACGTCCGGCCTGCTGGACCCCTACCAGCCCCCCCAAGCAGCCACCTCCCACCCTTGAAACCTCTCGGTTTCAGTCCATAACCGCCGGACTCCCACCGCCGGCTCCACGTCGCCCCGCCGCCGCTCAGTCCGCCACTCCGCCGCCGGTTTTTCGCCGCTGCAGCACCACCACCTATCCGCCTCCCCCGGGGAGGAGCAGCCCTTTGCCACCCTTCTAGGGTTTCGGCAAAATATTAAAATTCAAAAAAAAAAAAAAGAAGAAGAAGAAGGGAAGGAAAGACAGGAAGCTCTCTTTGTTCGTACTGTTATATCCCCGGCTGATTTTGATTAAGACCAAGTGATGCAGCCTCCTTCGTCACCTCTTAAAATCAAGGATTCGTGGACGAATCCTTTTCAAGAAAGGGAGGATGATGCAGGAGCATCTCAAGAGCTAGCCCGAGTCCAAGTTATGCACAAGGAACAAATATCATTACAGCAGGGATCAAGTCCAGACTTCTCGGATTCGAGGTCGAATCCTTTTCAAGAAAGAGAGGATGATGCAGGAGCATCTCAAGACCTATCCCGAGTTGAGATCATCACCATAGAAGCTAGGGAGCATGGAGTGTTGATCACTCTAAGAAGAAGAAGAAGAAGAAGAGGAAGACTTAAACACATTTCCAGGAGAGAAATGAAAGCGAAGCCTAGAAATGGAATGAAGTCCATTTCTAGAAGATATAAGAAGATCATTCCTAGAAATGATGTGAAGACCATTTCCGGAGATACATTGAAGACTACTGATTGGAAATGGAAGATTGGTCCAGAAGAAGAACTCGAGGCTTGCAAATGCCACGTGAAGATGAGGAGAACGAATGAAGATCATTCATGGAATATTTGCAAAAGACCATTTCCGGAAGTGCAATGAAGACTATTGATTGGAGATGGGAGATATCAAGATTGATCACGTTTGCATGAGCAAGGAGGAGCTACGATCCACTCAAACCATCAGATCATTCACCGTTATCCACGTTTTCTACTCCATCTCTACGTCTCCCATCATCTACTTCTCTCTTTGTTTTGGTGTTGAAAGATCGGGAAACCCTGACGGCTTATCCCCACATCAAATTGGTATCAGAGCTAAGGTTCATCAACACCAACCACCGTCAAAAAGAAAATTCGAAGCTTCAAGACTTGTCAAGAGGCTTCAACAAAAACAAGCGATTGGGAGCAGAAAAGCTACGGTTAGTAAATCTATTCACGCTAGACACTCTGTTTTTTCACAATTTAAACCAATATCTTGAAAAAGATTAATTGTGGCCTGAATTATCTCACTATAACTCAGCCAAAGTTTCAATATTTTTCTTGCCAAAACCCACGGTTCATCTTGTGAAAACCTATTCGGGCTAATTGGGAAAAACCAACCATGACGATCTTTTAGCCACAGTCACTTTTGAACCACCGCCCCCTACCCTCGCAGCAGCCGCTGCCCTATCAAAAAGAAAAAAAAAATCGGCCCCGGAACCCTAGTTCCGCCGCCCGCCGCAGCCACCACCCTTCTCCCACCGGTTTTCACACGCCGCCTGCTCCCCACCACCCTCTCCGACCTGCTGCACCACCACCCTCACTCCGCCACCCCCAACAGCCCCGCCATCCGAGAAAGCCTTCAGTTTTCACTTCCCTCCGCCCTTTACCCTTGATTCACTTCGTGCAAACCTATTCGGGCTAATTGCGGGAAAACCAACCGAGAAGAATCTTTTAGCCACGGGCCACTTTTGAATCACCATCCCCTACCCACAGCAGCCGCTGCATTATTAAAAAAAATTAAAAAAAAAAAATCGGTGCCGGAAAACACTATTCCGCCGCCCGCCACACCTCCGCTGCCCACCACGCCGGCCACCGCCCAGCACCACCACACCACCCGCTTCCCCTGCTGGCTGTCTCCGGCCGTCCACCACCCCAGCAGCCCGCCTCCACCACCGAAAGCCTTCGGCTTTCCTTGTCCTTTCGCCGGTTTTTGCCGCCGGACTCCCATGCCGCCGCCGCCCGCTTCTGCCGGCCGCCTCCAGTCCACCACCACCACGTCCGGCCTGCTGGACCCCTACCAGCCCCCCCCAGCAGCCACCTCCCACCCTTGAAACCTCTCGGTTTCAGTCCATAACCGCCGGACTCCCACCGCCGGCTCCACGTCGCCCCGCCGCCGCTCAGTCCGCCACTCCGCCGCCGGTTTTCGCCGCTGCAGCACCACCACCTATCCGCCTCCCCCGGGGAGGAGCAGCCCTTTGCCACCCTTCTAGGGTTTCGGCAAAATATTAAAATTCAAAAAAACAAAAAAAGAAGAAGAAGAAGGGAAGGAAAGACAGGAAGCTCTCTTTGTTCGTACTGTTATATCCCCGGCTGATTTTTATTAAGACCAAGTGATGCAGCCTCCTTCGTCACCTCTTAAAATCAAGGATTCGTGGACGAATCCTTTTCAAGAAAGGGAGGATGATGTAGGAGCATCTCAAGAGCTAGCCCGAGTCCAAGTTATGCACAAGGAACAAATATCATTACAACAGGGATCAAGTCCAGACTTCTCGGATTCGAGGTCGAATCCTTTTCAAGAAAGAGAGGATGATGCAGGAGCATCTCAAGACCTATCCCGAGTTGAGATCATCACCATAGAAGCTAGGGAGCATGGAGTGTTGATCACTCTAAGAAGAAGAAGAGGAAGACTTAAACACATTTCTAGGAGAGAAATGAAAGCCAAGCCTAGAAATGGAATGAAGTCCATTTCTAGAAGATATAAGAAGATCATTCCTAGAAATGATGTGAAGACCATTTCCGGAGATACATTGAAGACTACTGATTGGAAATGGAAGATTGGTCCAGAAGAAGAACTCGAGGCTTGCAAATGCCACGTGAAGATGAGGAGAACGAATGAAGATCATTCATGGAATATTTGCAAAAGACCATTTCCGGAAGTGCAATGAAGACTATTGATTGGAGATGGGAGATATCAAGATTGATCACGTTTGCATGAGCAAGGAGGAGCTCGAGGCATGCAAGGGCTGCGTGGAAATGAAGAAGTGTTGGACGTTTTAATATATTTAGTTGGGCTTATTTTATTGTTAAATAAGGCCTTAATTAGATATATTATTTTCAGCCAACTAGCTATTTTATTTTCAGCTCATATTTTGACTTTCTAATATTGGCTTGCTTTTATTTATTTTAATAAGTTTAGATAAGATCTAGATATGATTATATCTTTTAAAGGTTGATCTTATCTTATCTTGTTAGTTTGATCTTATCTTTTAGCTAGAAGATTCTATCTCATAAAGATTCGATCTTATCTCTTCGTATTTTATCTTTTCTTTTTAATTAGTTTGGGCTCGATATTAGATCAAGCCCACAGCCCATGTATCTTGCTTTGGACGTCCTCCATGGCCTATATAATGCAAGCTGGACGTTCATTTTCAGTCAGACTTGAATAAACACAATTTAGATACTTTTCAGTATTTTCTCTCTCGTGAGACTTGAGAGCCAAATAGGTGAGATGCCTATTCAAACCCTGGACGGGTGAGATGCTCGTCCAACCCTAGTTTGGAGCTTAGAGAGAGCCGTCATCTTGGTGAGACTTTGAGATTGATCTCTCTTCGATCTTCAAGAGACTTCGCATGCTTTTGAGGTTAATCGTTCTTCCTCTTGAGTATTCGATTATAGCGGACGAGTTGAATTGCGACTAGGAGTTCGTCCAGACTATCCAGCTACGATCCATCCCAACCATCGGATCATTCACCGTTATCCACGTTTTCTACTCCATCTCTACGTCTCCCATCATCTACTTCTCTCTTTGTTTTGGTGTTGAAAGATCGGGAAACCCTAGCGGCTTATCCCCGCATCACGCAGGGGCGGCTACGCTGGACCGCGGGGGCGGCGACAGTGCAGAAGGTGATCCCGCAGTTCTTCTTTCACTCTTCACGTGATCAGTTCACGTCTCTTCCATTCCAGAACAACATACAACCATATACAAACACAAACTAACATCAACATACATCTATACATGCATCTAATCCTAAGCTAAGGAGGAAGAACAAGAAAGAAAGAAGAGAAGGAAGGATGAAGAAGCAAGATCACTTACCACACTTGTGGTCCTAGGCTGCCAGGAAGATCAACACACACAACAGCTGGCTTCCAAGCTTAGCAACAACAACATCCATCATCAACATCATCAAACTCACATCAATTCTCTTCCAAATTCAAAGAGAAATCAACACAAGATCAAGGAGAAGAAAGGGAGAAGCAAGGAGGACGTAGGAAGCTGAAGAAATGGGATAGGAAACCTTGGTCACGAGTCAAGGAAAGAATAAGAAGGGAAAAGAGTAAAGCATAAGTCAAGGGTCAACAAAGCCGGCTGCAGCCTCCGGAAACCGCAGGGGTGGTTCCTTGAGCCGCAGGGGCGGGAACCCGCTGGGGCGGCACACAAGCCCGCGGGGTGGCTAGGCCAAATCTTGGCCAAAGCCAATCTCGGCTAAAGTCAAATCTCGGTCCGAAAGACTAAGGCTCTTACATCTCACCCCCTAAAAACAAGTTTCGTCCCGAAACTTGTAAAATCCTCAAACCACTCGGACTCACAAGCCAAGGTTTGTTACTCTTTCTATAACCTCAAACATAAGCATGGAGGAAACTATCAACTCCAGCAACAAAACACTATCCAGGGCATAGAGGA
Source organism: Fagopyrum tataricum (assembly GCA_002319775.1). Lineage (NCBI taxonomy): Eukaryota > Viridiplantae > Streptophyta > Magnoliopsida > Caryophyllales > Polygonaceae > Fagopyrum > Fagopyrum tataricum. Next base: position 132,216 of record NCTC01003578.1, read on the forward strand.
AAACCATCTCTAGCCAAACCATCAACATAACCACGGGCATGGAGAAAAACATCTCCAGCAAAACTATGTCCACCAAAGTAGCATGGAGGAAAGAACCATCTCCAGCTAAACCTATCACAATAGCATGGAGGAAAGAGCCATCTCCAGCTATAAACACTCGCACTAGCACATCAGTATCTAATAAGATCATAATCACATCATAACTAGCACGAAAATAAACACATCATGGCATATAAGCACATAAGCATGACATTCACCAAGGTAGTACTAAGATCTACTCGGTGATCCTACTGGTGCATCTAACTCAGCATAGAACTCTGGATAGTTCCTCTTGATACTATCCTTAGTCTCCCATTTAGCCTCATTAGGTCCTCGTCTTGACCACTGTATCCTCAACATAAGAATGTCCTTCGAACGCAGGCGTCTCATACCTTGTTCTAGGACTGCAATCGGATGCTCAACAAAAGTGTGGTCCGGCTCAACCACCAAATTATCATAACTCACGATGTGTCTCGGATCTGGTATATACTCCCTCAGCTGAGACACATGAAACACAGGGTGAACACCCTCTAATCTCGGCGGCAAAGCCAACCTGTAGGCTGCGTTCCCAACCCGATCCAAAATCTCGAACGGTCCGACATATCGGGGCTCAACTTCCCCTTAATGCCAAAACGCCTAACACCTCGTGTCGGGGACACTCTCAGCCACACATGGGTGCCTACTCTGAACTCTAGAGGTCTACGCCTCCTATCAGCATATGACTTCTGACGGCTCTGAGCAGTCAACATCCTCTCTCTAATCAATGCTACACGAGCTACATCATCCTGAATCTGATCAGATGCTAAACCACTAACAACACTGCTCTACTCATCCCAGCATAATGAGGTACGACATCTCTGTCCATACAGTGCCTCATATGGGGCCATCCCAATCGATGCATGCCAACACACAAACTCGCATCATATCCTCCAGCATCTCTTAATGATCCTCTCTGACTAACCATCTGTCTGAGGATGGAACGCAGTAGTAAAGTGCAAACTCGTCTCCAGGGCAGTCTGAATCTGCTGCTAGATCCTCGAGGTAAATCGTCCCTCTTTGTCAGAGACGATCGTCCTCGGTACACCATGGAGTCTCACTATCTGCCTAGTGTACTCCTCAGCTAATCTGCTCACCGGCCACGTCTCCCTAATAGGAATGAAACGTGCCGTCTTCGTCAATCTGTCTACTATGACCCAGATAGCATCAAAACTCCGGCTCAACCTCAGTCCAGTCACAAAGTCCACGGTGACGTCCTCCCACTTCCTCTGTGGAACAAGAAGTGGGAGGACGTCCTGATACATCTTACTCGGGCTGAAGCCCGAGTAAGATAAACATCTCACGTCCTGATACATCTTACTCGTACCTGGATGTACAGAGTAAGGTGTACAGTAAGCCTCCTGTAAAAACCTCTGTCTCAGCTCTGTATCAGCAGGTACACAGACGCGACCGCGGCGTCTCAAAACTCCATCTGCTCCTAGCAGGAACTGTGGTGCCTCATCCCGAGACATCCTATCTCGTATCCTCATCAAGGTCGGGCAGGTCTCCTGCTTCTGTTGGATCTCACTCAACAGATCAGGTAGAACCTTTAAAGTACTCAGCCGGGCATCCTCATCCGGAAACTGAATGTCCAACTCTAACCAGATCAAATCCCTCTGTATCCTCTGGCTGTGCCAAAATAGAAGCAAAAGTTAGACGTCTCTTCAGCTCCTCAAAACTCTGCGTACACTGATCAAACCAAACAAATCTGGTAGTCTTCCTCAGCAAACTCGTCAGTGGACGGGCAATCACAAAAAATCCCTCCACAAAGCGTCTGTAATAACCGTCTAGGCCAAGAAAACTACGTACTTCCTTGACGTTCGTCGGTGTAGTCCATGCTGCTACGGCCTCTATCTTCGCTGGATCAACCTTGATCCCCTCGGCGGAAACAATATGACCCAGGAATGCTACCTCTGGCATCCAGAACTCGCACTTGAAAACTTAGCATAAAGTTCTCTATCCATCAAAACCTGTAATACAGTCCTCAGATGTCCTGCATGCTCCTCTCGGCTGCGAGAGTACACTAGAATGTCATCTATGAAGACCACCACAAACTGATCCAGGAAGTCGATGAAGATACTGTTCATCAACTCCATAAAGACGACTGGGGCATTCGTAAGCCCAAATGGCATCATTACAAGCTCGTAGTGGCCATATCTGATCCGGAATGTTGTCCTGTGCACATCTTGCTCTCTCACCCTCAGCTGGTGATATCTTGAGCGCAGGTCAATCCTGGAAAATACTGTCGCTCCCTGAAGCTGATCCAACAAGTCATCCATACACAGCAATGGATACTTGTTCTTAATGGTCACCATGTTCAACTCTCTGTAATCTATGCACAATCTCAACGATTCGTCCTTCTTCCGTACGAAGAGAATAGGTGCTCCCCAGGAGATACACTAGGGCGAATAAAACCCTTCTCGACCAACTCCTCGAGTTGCTTCTTCAGCTACAACATCTCAACAGGCGCCATCCAATATGGGGCCTTCGAGATCGGTCTCGTACCAGGCTCTAACTCAATCCCAAAATCCACACTCCTCTGAGGCGGCAAACTAGACGGCTCAACAAACACATCTGCAAACTCACAGACCACTGGGATATCCTCTAATGCTGGACTCTCCCCCTCCTTCATGGCATAACACCAGAAGGTCTCACAACCCTGTGCAATCAGTCTAGCTGCATGTATCGCATTGATAACCATACCAGATTTTCCAAGGTCCCAACCTCGGAAAACCTCTATCTGTTCTAACTCGGTAGAGAGGGTAACAGTCCTCCTACCTACATCTAATACCGCCTGATGTCTATCCATCCAATCCATACCTAGTATGACTTCTTCATGCTCTAATGGCATGACAGAGAAGTCAACTAGTAAAACACGGGTCCCTACAAAAAATGGGACAGTCACGAATCTCATGGGTACCTCTGACCCTACTACCATCGGGTAATCCTATACAAAAGGGTATCCCCTAAGTCGTATCTAGACTCAAACACTCAATACAAGCTTCAGATGTAGAAGAAGACATAACTCCAGTATCAAACAAACTCTAATAGGTAAACCATGGATCAGAATGGTACCTGTAACAGTCGGTGCAGCTGACTCCTCTGCATTCCTCAGCTCAAAAACTCGGCCCTGTGGCCCTCTAGTGTCAGTGGTGCTCCCACCACGACCTCTGCCTCTACCCAACCCAAGAGCAGATCCTTGAGTGGTAGGACGATATGGGACTCTCTGTTGTCCCTGTGTCTGCTGCTGTTGAGGTGGCCTCTGCCCACCTCCCGCTACACTGGCAGGAGAAGAACCTTGCTGAAATGAAGCTCCGTCCTGACGGCAGAAAACAGCCCTATGACCTGGCCGGCCACAAATGTAGCACATTTAATCACTGTCTGCCTCGTGCACTATGGCCACATATATCCATACCTACCACAGTTGTAAGACTGTACTCCCTTATCCGCAATTGATGCAGAAGAGGGACGAGTTTGGCGACTCTGACCTCGCCCTGCACTAGCAGCTCCAGCAGTACCACTGGCATGCCCAGTACGCTGTCTCTTCTCAGACCCTCCGGTCTGAGAAGCTCTATTCTGACTAGCCCGCTCTCGCTCATAATCGGAAGCTCGGTCCTGATAATCCATTAGAGACTCACAATGAAAACCCGCCATGTAGGTCCGGGTAGTATCCCTCAGTCGTCGGGAAAACAAATATACATGCTGGTCCACAGAAGGTGTAGCTGGTCCCAGCAATGCCAGCTCCTCCTGGAATCTCCTGATAGCCTCTGAGACTGGTACATCCTCAAACCCAGCCTCCACAAAATCCCGCAGTTTCTCCCTCCTCAATGAGGCAGGGTAGAAACGCTCTCTGATCATGGTCCGCATCTGATCATAACTGTCAACTTGTGCTAGTACAGACCACCACCAGTGTTGTGCTAAGTCTCTGAACAGAGTCTGCACCAACTCTATTTGCCTGTCTGCTGGACCTCGAGCCCCACCTTCACAGAGAAAAGGGGTACACCCATCTGGTGAAATGCCTTCAACAAACTGTCTGGTCGAGGCCCTCGATGCTCCTCTAAAACTCTAGCAATCTCAGCAGCAAGTGCCGGTACAGCTGGCACCTGTGTCACTCCATGGGATCTCTCAGATGATCCCTCATGTACTGGCAGATCTGGGATAGGTCTACCTGCTCTGGCAGTCTCCTCCACTCGCCGGATATAGTCGCGAAACTCTGGTCCTCCCATGGAGACATAATCCGAGTCATCTGACTGGACTCGCTGTGGACCTTGTCTCCCAGCTACGCCATTCCCAATCTCAGGAACAACACTCTCAGCAACGTCCTCGTGAACCTCTTCCGTTGCACGTGGATCAACAGCGGAAGTCCTACCCCGTCCTCGACCTAGAGGGGGTCTACCTCTACCTCGTCCAGCTGCAGGTAAGGTTCTAGTCTGAACCATCTGCAGAGGATGTAAACCTAACTCAAAAGGCTATAAATATGCCGTATATATATATCAAATCAATCACAACAGAATATCTATATATATATACTGTCGAGATCTTCAGAGGGGCGATGGCTCACGTACACGATATCCCATAACATTTTGTACTCATTTCAAAACCAAAACCTTTTTAAAAGTCAGACCCCTTTTCGGGTTTTGTTTATTTATCTTTCGAACTTTATTGCAGATTACTAGTGTCATTGTTGTCAACCTGCCTCTGATACCAACTTTGTAACATCCCAAATCCCTAGGACTCGAGGTGCTACTGGGCTAGGATCTCACAATGGATCCTGACCCTAGCCTGACAACAAGTTCACTGAATCTTACAACAAGGCACCGATAGATTAAATACAAAACGTAAAACTGATATATAAATCTCAAAAGGTAGTACATAAGTACCGCTGAGTACAAAAGAAACATATATCCGTACATCAAATATCCCATAAACCACGATAATAATCCCAGTGTACGGAGCCCTCAACGGATCACCCCTCAGGATCACTCTGCAGCTCTCCTAACCTGCAAAGGATCTACAACACGGTATAAAACCGTTAGCTAACCATACACATATATATATATAGATGCAAGAGCACAAACACACATCAGGAATCATAACACATCATCATGCTTTCACACATTTACCCGGTTCATTATCTTTAATAAGTATAATCACTCAATCGTATAAATATATATCTGAATATGAATATATGTGACACGAGGAGTATAACCCTCACCTCTCGGTGCTACCGCCAGCTGGAGTGGTCAACCGGAACTATTCCTCCGTGTACCCTGAGGGAGTGGAGACAGCGCCCGTTCCGTGTACCAGATCTGGACACTCCGCAGAGAACCTCCCAGTCTCCCAGTGGGATGACGGGGCTAGGTTGTCACGGCCCTACAGTGGGCGCGTACTAAACCATAGGTAGGTAATAACCACAACACATGCTATCAAGCATATAACACATACACTACTCATGCATACATCAAATATAAGGATGGCAGCTAAGTAAGTCCTATGGACTTACCTCAACCTCGAAGTCTCAACTCCAAACAGCTCCAACTCTGGAGATCAACACTGCCTAAACAAGGCATCACAACATATATCAAATTCATATCCATCATAGGGGTCACACCTAGACCTAAGGGATCCATAAGGATCATATCCTAACTCATAAACCTCAAAGCCATAACCGGCATACAAATATATCACATCCTCATACACGTACCTCGCATGCTACTAACCCGCTCATACTAGGAAAGGAAAGGATCTACCTAACTCTAGGTAGATCCGGGACAAGACGCACCTGCATGACAAAGGGACGCAGGGCGGAACAGGGCTCACCGCAGGCGCAGTATGGCTCGGCCGCAGGCGTTGTGACCGTGGCCGCTGGCAAGTGCAGACGCGGAAGAACGCGGCGCTGACGCTGAGACCGTTGCCGCTGGGGCGGAAACTTCCGGGCGCGGGTGCGGAGACAATGGTCCCGCAGGGGCGGCTACGTTGGACCGCGGGGGCGGCGACAGTGCAGAAGGCGATCCCGCGGTTCTTCTTTCACTCTTCACGTGATCAGTTCACGTCTCTTCCATTCCAGAACCACATACAACCATATACAAACACAAACTAACACCAACATACATCTATACATGCATCTAATCCTAAGCTAAGGAGGAAGAACAAGAAAGAAAGAAGAGAAGGAAGGATGAAGAAGCAAGATCACTTACCACACTTGTGGTCCTAGGCTGCCAGGAAGATCAACACACACAACAGCTGGCTTCCAAGCTTAGCAACAACAACATCCATCATCAACATCATCAAACTCACATCAATTCTCTTCCAAACTCATAGAGAAATCAACACAAGATCAAGGAGAAGAAAGGGAGAAGCAAGGAGGACGTAGGAAGCTGAAGAAATGGGATAGGAAACCTTGATCACGAGCCAAGGAAAGAATAAGAAGGGAAAAGAGTAAAGCATAAGTCAAGGGTCAACAAAGCCGGCTGCAGCCTCCGGAAACCGCAGGGGCGGTTCCCTGAGCCGCAGGGGCGGCACACAAGCCCGCGGGGCGGGACCATCGCTGGAGGAGGAGTCGGGACCATCACTGGAGGAGATCCCTGTGGCATGCGAGTTCGAGGACGTTTTAGGGAAGCCACCCGGGCTACCACCACAGAGGAGCGTTGATTTTGCTATTGAGTTGGAGCCCGGCACGAGGCCGATCTCCAAGGCTCCATACCGCATGGAGCCAATCGAGATGCTGGAGCTGAAGAAGCAGCTCGAGGAGTTAGCCGATAGGGGTTTTATACGCCCGAGCGTTTCCCCTTGGGGTGCACCGGTCCTCTTCGTTAGGAAGAAGGACGGATCTTTGAAGCTATGCATTGATTACCGGGAGTTGAACAAAGTCACCATCAAGAACAAGTACCCGTTACCGCGCATTGATGATTTGTTGGACCAGTTGCATGGAGCCTCCGTGTTTTCACGTATTGATTTGAGGTCGGGATATCACCAACTTAGGGCGAGAGACGAGGACGTGCCGAAGACGGCATTCAGGACGAGATACGGCCATTATGAGTTTGTCGTGATGCCATTTGGGCTCACAAATGCACCCGCCGTCTTCATGGAGTTGATGAACAACATCTTCATCGACTTCTTGGACCAGTTCGTGGTGGTGTTTATAGACGACATCTTAGTCTACTCCCGGAGTAGGGAGTAGGGCTGAGCATCGGTTAGAAACCGAACCGAACCTAAACCGAACCGATAACCGAAACTGTCCAAAACAGGGACCGATAACCGAACCGACTAAATCGGTTTCGGTTCGGTCTAAAAACCGAAATTTCGGTTCGGTTTCGGTGATAACCGAATATGAACCGAAATTTGTATAATAGCTGAAAAACCGAAAAACCGAAAACCGATTGTGAACCGAAAACCAAATACCGATTTTTTGAACCGAAAATTTTGGACCGAAAACCGAATTTTTGGACCGAATTTTGACAGAAACCGACTGGATTGTGTTCCAGTTCTACTGTTCTGTTCAGCCTGTTCTAGTGTCCTATTGTTCGTGTTTGGGACCTTCGGGTAGCTTAACCTGTTGAATATCAATCTATAAAAACACGTAAATGATGGAAACCGATAAAAAAGTAACAAACATCCGAAATCCTATTTAACAAACAACTATATCTAGCAATCTAGCATAACTACGAAACATCCAAAATTATGCAATAATTTTTGCACCAAAGAGTCAAAGAGAATGACTAAAATCCTTGACCAAAATGACAAAATCCATGACCAAATCACCGATCACCAATCACCATCATTGTACGAAGCACCACACCCATAACCTACCTACCAACAAAGCAACAAGTAACAAAACAATTTCTTGTTAGTTAATTAAAACACAAAAAAGAGTAGATAATATTAGACATTTATAGTTTTAGGGATACCTCTTTGACACCATAAAGACATAAAGTGTCAAGCACAAATAGGTTCATCTTCACGAAAAATTGGTGATTTTAGTGAGAGAAATTCTTCCAAATCTATACAGATGAAAGATGAAACAAATAAAAATGACATCAAGTAAGCAAGTAAAAAAATAAACAAAGACTTTTGAAGTTTTAAGCATTACCTTTTCGTATTTTCATCATCTCTTCATCTTCATCATCCACTACAATCTCGTCACCCTTACTAGTTTCATTGTTGAAGTTACTCATAGTTTTCCCAAGTATCCAATCTTGTGCACAAAGAAGACTTTGAACCGTCTAATAACACAATTCATAGACTAATAAGAAGAAGATAAATGATAAACTAATTTTAAAAGTTAAAGAATATAATAAACAATGTGGAAGCATACCTTAGGATCTAGGGAACTTCTATACTCATCTAGAGTACGCCCTCCGGTACTAAATGCGGATTCAGAGGGAACAGTAGTGATTGGGATGGCTAGCACATCCTGAGCCATATGTGCAAGAATAGGATATCTTCTCTCATTCAATCTCCACCACCCTAATATGTCAGTCATCTTAACTGAAGACCTTTGCTCTACCAAATATCCCTCAAGCTCACATGTAGCAAATCCACCATCACAAACTTCTTTATCCTCAAGCTCTTGATAAAGGCTATGAATTAACTTGTTCCCTCCAACTGAAGAAGTAGAACTTGTTGAAGGTAAGGTAGAAACCTCTTGAGAGCGTTGAGTAGTATACAATGCTTTATAATGCTCAAACAATCTCAAAGTGAACTCTTTCACTTGTTGTGCTAATTCTCTCCCTTTCTCCATCCCATATATTCTTTGCATAACCATTTCCACCATAATCATCTTGTGTGTTGGATTTAGAATAATAGTAACAAAAATCAGCATGTTCATCTTCTCCAAACTACCCCAGTACTTATCACACTTTAACTTCATTTGAAAAGCCATGTCATTACAATCCTTATCAGCACCGCACATCCACTTATTCAACACAGTAATGAGGTTACCAATGTAGAAGAAGACATTGCTAACCGTCACATAAGATGAACCGGATACTTCTTTAGTGAACTCATAGAATTCACCCAGAAACTTCACAAGGGTATCAATTTTCTTCCACTCCTCTGTAGTAATGGCTCCTAAACAACCATCATCACCTCCTCTTGGAATATCAATCCGGGCAAACACAGACTTGTATTTCAAAGCAACATCAAGCATCATATAAGTAGAATTCCATCTAGTAGCTACATCAAGGACTAACTTCTTTTTGCTTTCAACTTTCAACTTGCTAGCTTCTTCTTTAAACAAATGCAATCTAACAGGAGAATATCTTACATGCCGAACAATTGACCTCACTTTCTCAACACAAGTCATATGCAACTTCAACCCATCATTCCCTATCAAGTTAGCAATGTGAGCTACACATCTAATATGCAAGTTGTGATCACTATAAATGCATGATCCATTTGTAACAGACTTTGAAGTTGGAGTTACAGACTTTGAAGTTGGTGTTGACAATCTTTGAGGAGTTTGAGTCGTCGATACTCGAATCCTCTTGGACTTTCTCAGTTTGATTTCAGAGGTCGACATCTATAAAACACAAATTACTTCATTAGAAGGCTTAAAGTTTTAACTTTATCACATGAATAACAGTACAACATAGTGTCGTATTTCAACAGAGACTCAGAGATCAATCAACAGAAAATTCAAGCACTCAACAGTAAGCAGTAGGCTCAAAGCCTCAAATGCAGTTATGCAGGTTGTAACATTTCAAAATTTCAACCATTCAATGTGCATTATCAGAGATCCAGAGAATGAGAAATTGAGAACAAAATTCAACAAAAAATTGAACATTATGCACTATTTGACTATCATCTGTCGACACTCAAATGACTCAAGTACAAAACTACTCAACAGTAGGCTCCCATATGGCCATATGACATATTGAACATTTTCATTTTTCAATCAACGTATATCACTAATAAGACTATAAATTGAATGTTAAAAAACAAACTAACAGGAGTAACAAAGACTTACTGCCGACAGAGAGACCGTGGATTCGTGGAATTGAGGAAGGTGCCGCCTTGCCGAAGACCGGAGACCGTGGAACTGAGTAAGGTGCCGTGGACTCGCGCTCGCCGGATCGTCCCAGTTATAGCTGAAACAGTGAAACGAAGAGGGAAGTAAGTCAAGGTCCAAGACTCCAAGGAAGTTGAAGGAACTGTGAACTGTGAAAGTGTGAAGGGAGACCGAAGATTCGATTCAATCGAAGACCGTGGAAGAGGGAAGAAGGGCTGAAAGCCTGAAAAAAGAAAACTAGAAAAGAAAACGAACCTGACGGCCAGAGACGGAGTGGTCCGAGTGGAAGTTGCCCGTTGCCGGCAGCCGGAGTGGAGCCTGGAGGTTGGAGCCTTGAAGAGTTGAAGGTGTCGCGGCTGTCGCCCGAGACCGAGAGTTGAAACCGAAGAAATGAGGCAACGACGGATTGACGGCTTGACCTAATCCGTTGTAGGGCTGATGAGTAATCGGGCCGCTACAGTTTTTTTTTAAAAAAATATCCGTTCAAACCTACGGTTTTCGGTTCGGTTGGTCAACCGAACCAAAAACCGAAAACGGAATTTATGTGGACCGATAGCCGAACCGTTATAACGGTTCACGGTTCGGTTCTTATCGGTTCTGGCGGTTTCGGTTCGGTTCAGACAAACCGACCGATATATGATCAGCCCTAGTAGGGAGGAGCATGAGGGACACCTGAGAACGGTGCTTCGAGTCCTCCAGGATAGAGAGCTTTACGCTAAGCTCTCTAAGTGCGAGTTTTGGATGTCCGAGGTGGCATTTCTGGGTCATATAGTTTCCGCCGAGGATGTCATGGTCGACCCGGCGAAGATAGAGTATGTTTCCTCATGGCCGCCTCCTAGGACATCAAGGAGGTGCGCAGTTTCTTGGGCTTAGCGGGATACTACCGCCGTTTTGTCGAGGGTTTCTCCGTGATTGCACGGCCGCTCACTTCCTTGCTGAGGAAGTCTACCAAGTTCGTCTGGTCCGAGCCTTGCCAGCGCAGCTTCGAGGAGCTGAAGAGGAGGTTGACCTCTGCTCCTGTGTTAGCCCAACCTGAGGGCGTAGAGGATTTTGTGGTATATAGTGACGCCTCCAAGCTAGGCTTGGGGTGCGTTTTGATGCAGAGAGGTAGGGTTATTGCGTACGCTTCTCGGCAGCTGAAGCCGTACGAGGAGAATTACCCTACCCACGATCTTGAGCTAGCGGCAATGATTCATGCCCTGAAGATTTGGCGACACTACTTGTACGGGGCAACATGCCAGATCTTCATAGACCATAAGAGTCTGAAATATATATTCACTCAACGGGAGTTGAATAACTGCCAGAGGAGATGGTTGGAGCTGATTAAGGACTTTGACTTGGAGATTTTGTACCATCCCGGGAAGGCGAACGTAGTCGCCGATGCTTTGAGTAGGAGGACACCTCGGGAGGAGGCTATAGCTCGGCTTACGGTTCAACCTCAGCTGCAGAGGGATTTGATGGGTTTGGAGTTGGATATCCGGTTCCCGGGTATGGACTGTTGTTTGTCCGAGTTAGATTTATTACCGGACCTGTCCGGTGATATCCTGTAGAAGCAGGAGAGATGTTCCATTTTGACGAGGATCCGGGACAGGATGTCCCGAGGAGAGGCACCGCAGTTTATCATGGGAGCAGACGGGCTATTGAGACGTCAGGGACGTATTTGTGTACCGTCGAATCAGAAGTTGAGAGAGCGGATTTTGCGTGAGACACATTCCACACCTTACTCGGTGCACCCAGGCGCGAGTAAGATGTACCAGGACATTAGGAGATATTATTGGTGGGGCGGACTCAAGCCCGATGTAGCTAGATATGTAGCCCGATGCGCGACCTGCCAGCAGGTCAAGATCGACCACAGAGACCCGGAGGAGAGCTTCACCCACAGCCCGTGCCACAGTGGAAGTGGGAGGACATATCCATGGATTTAGTTACCGGTCTGAGACCGAGTAGGATCTTTGACGCGATATGGGTGGTAGTAGACCGGTTGACGAAGGCCGCACATTTCATTCCTATACGGGAAACGTTGCCGGTGAGTCGTTTAGCCGAGGAGTTTACCCGTCAGATTGTGAGACTACATTTCACCACCGCATACCATCCTCAGACCGACGGCTAGTCCGAGCGGACTATTCAGACATTAGAGGATATGCTACGAGCATGTGTACTAGACTGAGGTCAGGTATGGCCAGATCACCTCCCGTTGGTCGAGTTTTCGTATAATAACAGCTGGCACGCGTCGATTGGGATGGCAACTTATGAGGCATTGTATGGACGGAGATGCCGCACTCCCTTATGTTGGGACGAGCCGGGGAGTTCTAGCGTTGTAGCTCCAGATCAGGTACAGGACGACGTGGCTAGGGTTGCTTTGATCCGAGAGAGGATGTTGGCCGCAGAGCCGCCAGAGGTCGTATGCGGATAGGAGGCGTAGACCTCTCGAGTTCAGGGTAGGAGCTCAGGTGTGGTTGAGGGTATCACCGACGCGGGGCGTTAGGCGATTCGGCATTAAGGGGAAGTTAAGCCCCCGATATGTCGGACCATTCGAGATCTTGGAGAGAGTCGGTGAGGTGGCGTACCGGTTAGCACTGCCACCGCGGTTGGAGGGTATACACCCGGTGTTTCATGTCTCTCAGCTGAGAGAGTACATACACGACCCGAGACACATCATCAGTCACGAGGACCTAGTAGTCGAGCCGGACCATACTTTTGCAGAGCACCCGATAGCGGTCTTAGAGTGGAGTACGAGGCGCCTTCGATCGAAGGAGATACCGATGTTGAGGATACAGTGGTCGAGGCGAGGAGCCGATGAGGCTACATGGGAGACGGAGGATAGTATCCGGAGGAACTATCCCGAGTTTTATGCAGACATAGTGACATCGATAGGACCGTCGGGTTAGTCCCGAAATTTCCTTGGTTGCTTTATATGTTATGTGATTTTGTTTGAGTTATGAGTACCTTGCGAGGTCTTGATGTGATGCAATATGTAGAGTTGGATTATAGCAGGTAGTGTACGTTCTATAAGTTCCACGTTGTTACGAGGCGTGTTGGTCCGAGAGTGTTGGGTTTAGCAAGTTTCGGGACGAAACTTGTTTTTAGGGGGGTTAGTTGTAACACCCGGACCTTATTCCGGACTTAGAGCGCCCTGTAGTTTATCCCGTAGTCCCGAGATGCCGAGTGCAGGAATTTATTCCTAAGAAAAATCCCGAGCCGACTCGTCGTTTTCCTTTTTTCCGCGTTCCAACCCTTCGTTCCGGGTTAAAAATGACAAGGGGTCATTTCCGACTCCTCGGTCCGTGGTGAGGGACAAGAGGTTAGCTGACCCCTTGATCCCCACACCTCCTTTTCAGCCTTTGTCTCTCTCTCTCTCTCTCCTCCCTTGCTCACATTTCACGTCACTTTCTTTCATTCACTCTTCCTCACTTCTCTTCTCTTCTTCTCTTCTCTTCTCCATTTTTGCTTGAAGCTTGGACTGTGGACTGCAGTGGAGAAGTTCCAGATTTGGTTTGGTAAGCTCCTTCCTCTCCCTCCCCTCTCTTCTTTGCTGTTCTTCCCTTCTTCTTCTTCCCTCCTTCATCCATGGCTATGGATGAAGATCTTGAGGAGTTTTGCTCAACTCTTTGCATGCATAGGTCCTTAGCTCGATTAGGTCGAGGAGAGGTGCCTAAGACCAGTGGTGGGTGTTTGGAGAAGATCCAGCAAGAGAAGAAGGACGTTGGAGGCAAGGATCGACGATCGAAGACGAAGAAGACGACGTTCTGCACAGAACCCGCGGGGCGGCTCAGCACGACCGCGGGAGCGCTGGCCGCAGGGGCGGCTCAGCAGGCCGCGGGTGCGGCTCGGCACGGCCGCAGGGCGGCCGGGCACGGCCGC